>VZSC01002034.1:355556-383040 GCA_013398225.1 Steatornis caripensis | reverse complement strand
GACAGGACAAGGGGCAATGGGCACAAACTGGAACACAGGAAGTTCCACCTGAACATGAGGAGGAACTTCTTTACTGTGAGGGTGACAGAGCACTGGAACAGGCTGCCCAGAGAGGTTGTGGAGTCTCCTTCTCTGGAGATATTCAAAACCCGCCTGGATGCATTCCTGTGCAACCTGCTCTAGGCTAACCTGCTTTAGCAGGGGGGTTGGACTAGATGATCTCTAGACGTCCCTTCCAACCCCTACCATTCTATGTTTCTATGATTCCATGATTCTATGATCTATATGAATGCACAACTTCTACACATTCTTTAAGCTCACCGCCAGATAGTTTACATGCTATACAATGCTTATGTTTTGAGATTTGCAAGCAAAAGCCATTTTAAACAAACTGAACAAATTCTATTTCTTCTACCTCAGAAGTACCAGACTGATATTAATTTCAAGCCAAAACCTCTCCTATAAAAAAATAAGAAGTTGGCAAATACTTTAAAACTTGTCCCTAGTGGTCCCACTTGAAATGTTCTTTTTCAATGATTTCCTGCTTTGTTGATTTTTTCCTAGTGCTTCAGACAAAATTACAGTTTTTAAAAATAAATTTTCTTTTGTTTATATAAATGTCTCAGTTATTCGGCTCTAGAATATGCAGAGATTATCAAAAAAAACCCAAGAAAAATTAACACAGCCATAATAACACCCAATAGTAGCTGGGGCCACAGGAACACCCACAGGTCTTTGAGCCTTGAAAGTATACCAAAAAATGGAGGAAACAGCAGAGGAAGCCCCCAAAAAGGCTGCAGGCAAAGAAGTTGTATGTTATTGTCGGAGATAATTATTGCTGAGTGCTCTTAGTATGCTTCGTTCAGTTAGATATCACTTCCTCTTCTATCCTTCTTACCACATAGAATAATAAAAATTCTTTTCCCAGCTTGTTTTCTCATACCTTCCTTCCTTCATGGCATCCCTTATCCTACCTTCTTCACTTTGCCTCTCCCTCCGCCCCTCAGAAACAGTGCTTTGTTTCCACAGCCCTCCTACATAAGGCCAGAGACGCAGATATTTTCTCTCACAAGTAACTCAGTTTCAGCAAAATCTCATTCAGGAATGAAGGGGGCAGAAAAGCCCACAGGTGCTTAGAAGAGCCACAACACAATTTCTCTGCTCCCTGCCTAACCAGCTGTGCCATGTTGATTTTCTAACTGGTTATTTTATTTTCAGTTAGTTGTGGAAGTGAATTAAGGACTGTATTTCTCAGTAAAGCACACGTTACGTTGAGAATAAAAGCATATAGACAGGGTATTACTCAGCAATGGTTATCTCACTTTGAAGCTCAGAGTCATGTCCCTATATGATAAATCCTAACACAACTGTTTCCATACAAAAAAACCCTGTTAGTACCTTCCAGCGTCGCTAGGAAGAAGTGCTTCCTATTAAGGAAGAAACTTTCATGGCAGCAAAGGTGCTTTATGGTGGCTATTTTAACCCATGTATTTATAAATCTGCTCTTGATACATCTTCTTAAAGGATGACAGCATCTGACACAAATCATGTGTTATCTTAATGACATCACTATATAAAACGTCAGAAGAGTATATCATACAGCTGAGACGGCTGACTGCACATCAGACTAACTGAACTATTTGTGGTCCTAATGGGAAACAGGAGCCTAGATGCTCACAAATTCATTAAGTGACTTCCTGAAATACAGCTAAACTTCATGTTACATAAATAAAAAAAAAAATTAAAACTTGTCCATTATTTAAACAGCACTATAAACTAACTTTACACATTAGTTTATTTTATATTCCTGCCATTTATGAATACTAATATTGACTTTTTATACAGAACTCCTTATATAATTTTTCTAATGTGCAATGCCCTGATAAATCTACTCATGACTGTGCTATAGCAAAAATAATCTTAGCGTCTAATCAACCAGTTTGTTCAACCATACAAGTAACAATTTCTTTTGGAACAAAATGATGACTTAACAGCAAGTGTCCAGGCAAAAACTAAGAAACACTACAAAGTGTTCTTACACACCTGCATTTTAAGAGGTGTACAAAAATAATTCCTTATAACAGTAACTCTTACATCTAATAAATGTATCTAAACTGATAGGCTATCTGACTATTCTAGGTCAGGTATACAGCTACAGTTGACCCTGAGGAACTGCTACTGTATTTAATTGTTCAGGTGCTTTGCACTGACTGACAACACAGGAAAGATGCTTTTCATTCTAACTAGGCAGTGAAAATGATCTGCAAATTATGACCTTTCATTCCTGCCTCCAGTGGTCTAATACAAATTTCTTTCACTCTGTTTCTTAACAATTCACTTACTTTTAACCACTAGTGATTTCCCCTATATTTATTTCCCTTTGCTTACATTGCTATCCACTGAATTTCAAGCAGAAATTCCTGGCTTTTGTCATGCTCTGCACATTTTGTACTCATGCAACAACAACTGTAATATTTTTGAAGATGTTTTTCCATTACAATATTTCCCTGGGATTATATTTAGTAAATATATTTGTCTTATATTAATTTCTCCCACTTTGAGATATTTTTATAATTTACACTTGAAAAGATAGATGCATACAGTATGTATGTACCTTTCAAAAAATGATGAATCCAGTACCTACTCATAAAACACATGGCAGTACTAGACTGTGATCTAAATGCTTTTTAGGCAAAAATAATAAAAGTTTGTAATATTTTTATGCAGTAAAACGAATTATTGAATTGCAGATTATGACCAACACTTACAAACATCATTCTTACTAAACAAATCTAATAACCTTAATCTTCTCTATAGTCCTGTTATGAACTTTTTAGATACTAAGATAATTAATGTAATATAAATAACTATATAAGGGCAAAAATGTCTGGATTATGTGAGACATAAGGATCACAAAGATAATGACCACTGCATCATTAAAATATGATGGCATGGACAACTCTTCCAAGTATTTCAACTACATACTACATCCAATTTTAGTAATTACTTAAGTACTTATCAAGTCAAATTAGACCTTATACTCCAAATGCCTCCTGCATCTCTTCACGCAGAAAACTTCCACGGATGAAGCTTTACTAGCCCTTCATAAACTAAACTTTATATTACTGTACATCAATAGGACTACTCTTTTCTTATTCTTTTAAAGTCTCAAATAGTATGTCCAACAGAACAACATCTGTATGGAAAATTTAGAAAGCATATAACATTTATTATTTTATGTTGATTTAATTACAAAATTACATTCTTCTATTTGAAAAACTGTTTACCACTTATGATAAATTTATGCAGTTTGCATCACAGTACATAAACCTCTCAACTGGTCTTCTGCAAAAGCATCTCTCCTCAATGGCTACTTCACTTGTCAAGAAAATAAAACCTGACCCTGGATGCTGCTGTGTCTCTCTCTCATTCAAAAACACTAAAATACTTCTTCCATTAGGAGAGATTTATTAATGGGGAAACAATGCTGTTTCAAACTAGCATTTCCTTTCTAAGTTGCCTTTTTTTTTTTAAGTGATCTCAAATCTTCTCAGCTGAAACTCAACGAACAACTCTGCTTCTTGCTGATTTCAACGCTAGGTAATTGTGAATTAAAGTTTACTATAACTAATTGTGAACTAGCAGAACCTGTCCTATTTCATAGCAGATGACTGTGAATCTCCCTAACAGATGGCCAAATGTGAAACTGGTTTATCAGGAAGCAGGTCATTCTGTGACTTTTCTAAAGTCAACACCAAATTTTGAATTCATCCTTTTCCTGAGAATTCTGAAAATAACTCAGCTCAAGAGATCAGCAACATTTGCCAGAGAGCTCAATAAATAATGCATACGTTGTTCTTTGGAGATTCTTCCTTTTGTAGGTTATTTCCATTTAGCCAATATTGAGACACTAAAAAATCTGTTATATTTATACAAGTAGTATCAGCAAAGAATGCTGGGACACAGTCAAATCATGTAACGTATTCACAAACAGGAGTACAAGCATTTCTGAAATAGAAAACAGAACTGGACAATATCTTCTTCAAGTCAATTGACGTGAATGGTAGAAATCACTTTCAACACTTCTAAATACTCAAAGCATATCAAACTCAGAAATTACTTAATGCCTAGCAGAACCACCGCAATATGTACTGGCCACCCGAAGCACAATGGGAAAAGTGTTGGCGCAGCTCCAAAAAAGCACTTAGGCCAACTGAACTGAAACTTAAGTGGAACATAGGTACTAAGTCCCAGAGTGCCGTTCACAGCCCCCTCTTCACCTCCTACACGTCCGAACTGCTGCAGGTACTTTAGCCTTCACTTTTCAAGGTCCCAAAGTGCAGAAATGGTGCTGGGCATGCCGAACACCTTGCAGCTGGTCTCATACACAAGTGCTTTCGGGATTTGCAGACAAGACCTGCCCACACTGTAGCTTCCGTAGGGCCAGGCAGGCTAAGGGGATGTGCTCAGCAAAGATACAAAAACAAAGCACAGCCCAGCACCCCAGAGAACGGCGAAGGGTGAGGAAGTGTTGCCATCCATCTTTTCTATGACAACCTAGTGATTAGAGCTGGGGAAATGAAACACACTGTTTCAGTACTGTCCTCGCCCAGAAGGGATGTATACCTACATTTAAAACACACAGTGAAGAAACAGACAGGAGTCTCTGTTCCCTAAAACAGTATTTCTGTGTTTTATCAAATGAATGTTTACAGCAAAACCCATTTTCTCCTTGTTGATGAAATACCCTTGGTACTTGACCGCTACTGTTTTTTTCTTTCTGGCCCCATAGATCTTAAAACGCTTGACTGCGTATTGGCATAGCTCCACTTCAGCCAGGTCTACATCCCAGTTAAGGCCGTTCCCACAGAGGTAGCAAATGCGTAATGTGCTCAGGCTAAAGAGGCTGAACCTGAGTCCTACACTTCTCAAGCAGATACTCCAACCCATTGGCTGGTATAGAAAGAAGAAAAGCACAATTACTTTCTTTTATGACCAGGTTTCAAAAGAAAATATGGAGTCAGTTATGCTTATAAAGAGGAATGGCTTCAGAAGACGTATTAGATTGCAAATCCCAGTCCCACAAAGGCTTCTAACTTCGAGCTGCACAGGAAAAAATCGTGTCAGGCTTCAGCACTTCTGTAAGCCACTCAGGGCCTGTTTAGTCCCTCAGCATGATGGCTGGTTTGGATCCTCTTCTCACACACCTAATTCTCCCCGTTTGCTGTATAAAGAGCTTAGGCCTCTAAAGAATAGATGGGAATTACATTTTGAAAGCTAAGTATCTGTGCTATGCATGACAGTGCTGAGAACCAGTAAGTCTACTATATCTTGTTGCTGATGGGAGAGCCTTAGTGACTTCCTCAGCTAGTAAGCTGCTAAATTTTCTGTTTAAGGACTCTATGTATAATTTACTACCCATTTGGCTGGGGTTTAGTTTGTTTTCAGCCGGCTTCGAAACAGGCCAGGACCAGAATACTTTTCTCTTCAATCCAGCATTCAAAAACCAAACAAGACAGTAGTAGCAAACTGGAGCAGAGAGCATAATTAATGTGACACAGTCTTCCTTCCAATGCAGAGAGCTAAGGTATGCGTTCGGGATTGCAACTCAAACCTCTAAGAAGTAACGGCATGGTGCAATACCCCTAAGACACACTGCAGGCAATACTTTGTAAACCAATCATTCTTTTTAATTTCAAAAAAGACATGGAGCATAAGGTGAAAGATGATTTTGCATTTCCTTTCCCGTATAGAGTATTTTTAAAAGGGTTAATTCCGGAGAACAGTGTTTTCCTGTGGAATAATATACACTGTGCACATATCCCTTCCCCTCTGCTGATAAGTTGTGGGAAAGGGCAACTCAGAAAAGATGTCATCCCATATCTGTCTCCCACTCAGCACACACTAACCCACTTCTCCAAAATCTCATCACAGTGTTCAGCTCATTAAATTCAGCTGAAGGATGAGAACTGAGCTGCACCACTAAACGCGCACAGTTTGTGTTTACCAGCAAGAACACTGCATGTAGTGTTGCTTACAACATACCCCATAATACAGAAGCATTCTTGTTGGCAGCTTTGACAATTTATCTATTCATATCAAAGTGAAACAGAGGCTGCTTTAAAACTGTTGCTCCTTGTCCTAATGGGAAAAGAAGAATATTAAAAACTATCACAGTGAAACCTCTGTTGCCATGAAAAGGTCGTGGATTCAGCAGACAAACAACCTAGTGTTAATGATTTAACAAAACATTTTTCACACAGATTACATGCTCATCCATCAATAAATATTTTTCACATAAGAAGATAAAGATAATTTCCTTTTAAAATGCCAATTATAAAGAATTGTTTGCAAATCAAATACAAGGCTTAACTAATTATGCTTTTACCTAAAGAAACAAATTAAAAGAAACAATCAAAATGGAAAAAAAAAGTTGCCATTGTTTGGAAGTAGACTCATTAACAGGAGAACTGTCCTAAAAAGAAAACAATGTTGTTGTACAATTTGTTCAGCAGCCTCTTGATTTGAATAGAGCTATATGCAGGCAAACATATAGGCCTGGATTTCTTCACTCCCTTGTCTCTCTTTTGAGCACGTACATGCATGAGGGAGAGAAGCTAAGAGGCTGATCTTGATTTCATGAAAGTCAGTAGACCGCTACATTCCTGCCAAGTAATGAAATAACATAAACTTTACCTATTATTTCAACCATTCTAAATTGAAGAGAAATGAAACTCACACAATAACCAAAAGAGTATATAGCAGTTAAGACTGTTTAACTTACTTTGAAAATAAGTTTTTCAGCTCAAGAAAAGTATGTTAAGAATATCTTGATTCTGGAATTGTCAGCACAATTAAAAAAGCAGATGCACGTATCTATTATAGAACATACAGAACCACAAAATTAGAAGTTTATCTCTTTCTCTAAATGGAAGTCTCAAAGCAGAACATCCCCCACATTTTCTGGAAAAAAAAAAAGTATATAAAGTATACATATAAATGTGTGTTAATAACATAATAACCTCAAATGGAAGCTCCATAGTATTTCACATTATATTGACAGTATCCTATTTCTGATAACTTACAATAAACTATACTTTTTTCAGGAAATTAAAATTTAAATGATTTATCAAAACATGTACAGTCAACAAGTGAAAGTGATAACGGAAATGCTCTTATGTAGACTTCAAAAATTTTTTGCAGATAAAGTCAAAATCTACAAGTTAAAATCCAGCAAAACCCATCATCATCATCAAAATTTAGCAGTTTTATTTGCAACCATATATGCATTTCTCCATAATCGATGACGACAACACACTTGGTTATTATGCATGAAATATAAGATTTATGGTGTATTTAACTATTCATTTTACTGCTTTTAAGTGCTGGGTAAGTGACTACCGCTATTAAAAATGGTGAGTATTGAAAATGTTGACATTTAGGTGAGGTGGTTCTTTTTCCTTTTGTTTTAAATGAAGGCTCCTCTCATGCAGAGTAGAGCTAAATATAGATAGTAATTCTAACTTTGAATCTATGTAACGTATGGGTGACTGATTCAAAACAATGTTATATAGATGGTATAAATTTAAAATTATTCCCTGACATACTACGTACAAGTGCAGAGAGCAACAGAATTAGGTAATTCAAAAAAGTGATTTCCACACACTAGTAGATTCTGTGAGAGTATGAATTGAACCGTGCATGCATTTCAGTAGAGGATTTAAATTGTCTCATGGCAAGATATTGGAAATAACAGACTTCTATCTGTGATTTATTTCCCACTTTTGCAATTTGATTGTTATCTTCAATGTGGGAGTTTTTCAGGAGGTATAATACCGCAATTCACCTAGAAACTTTTGTCAACATTTGGAGTAAGTTGTTACTCTCAATCTACTAACCTGGTTGGGGTAGTACTAGACTTGTACAAGTTAACCATCCAAAATCACAAGGCTAGACATGTACAAACCACTGCTACATTCTACTCAGCTGATAAATCTGGCCATTTATGTATTAAATAAAATACAGAGGCTGATATCTAGAATAATTTCAGCAGTTTTATCAATAAGATTTGAACTAGAAGTATTCTTGTACTTTCACATATTTTTGGCTCCATGACTTGTTTCCAGGAACAACAAGAAGAAAACATTTTATATTTATCTTACAGAAGCCTCCAGAAGGTCCCAGTCAGGGTTGGAACTCTTTTGTGCTGTGCACACACATTTTTTTCCCGTTCTGGATATACATAGAGTGACTGGACATAAGCTCATCCATACACAATCATTTGCAGGATCAGCCACAGATGTTACGTTCCCTGACATAAAGAGATCAGAATAAAATTCATAGGAGTTTTGTCACTGACCTCTGAGAGATCAGAATGAAGTCAAAGAAATTATTTTCTTAAAACTATTTCAAATTTAACAGAAATACAAAGTAGCAGCTGAAACAAAACTTAAATAAAGCATGACTTAAACAAGTGAAAATGGCCCAGATTGTTCTGATGTTGGAGGAGTGTCCATTTTAAGCTAGTTCTATAAACTCTGAGCGTTTGCCTGGGCACAGACTCTTCATGATACTGATTCTACTAAAAAGCTCCTTCCCAACCAATATTTTCATTCTGACTTAGCTAATGTATTTATGACACCAGTACTTAAGGATCTGCACAGGATTTATAGGCTACCACAGCTCGAACTCTTGCCAGTAAAGTCTTAATTACTTTCAGAAAAATGGGGAATATGATGACCACGTTTATTGTTATAACCTTTTTTCTTTTGAACTAATCAAATACAGCTTAAATGATTCACGGGGAAAACAAAGTATTTATAAAAGCTCTAAGACAGTAATTATTGAAGCAAGTATCAGATATTTGCGGCTTTCCCAGTAGCAGAAAAATCCTGTCCCATTTCTGGAAAAAAAAAAAAGAAAGAAAAAAGAACCCTCACCAAAACCCCCAAAACAAACCAAACCGGGCACAAACCAACATTTCTGGCATTTATAAATGTCCGCAGTGTCACCCAGAAAACAGATAACTACTGTATAGTTTATTAAGATCCTTAGTCCAGCTGGTCCGTTTTTTCTAAACTTTAAAAACCATTTCCAAAAATACAAAGCATTTTTAATGGCTTTCAATGGTCCCTTTATTCTTTTACATAAAATCACTCAGAAGAAGGATGTTTTCTTAAAAACAATATGCTGTCCAGGTCCACCCTCCCAGGCATATCGCTTGGAACCGTTCCCAAACTATCCCCAAAGCACTAGCATTTCAGCAACTGGAATGACAACTTCTTTTTACTTCTTTATAATTGTTTGAGATCCTGCAGGCTTCCATTTGAGAACAAAGCGTGCACATAAAGCACATTCTATGGCCACGATTCAAGTTCTTTTGAAAATAAATGATATATTGAAACAATGCTATGTTATATAAAGCAGTCTATCTGACACTGGATGCTCAGCATTACACCAAATTGTAGCCAAGTTCATTTCCCACCCATGCAATTGGACATACTAGAAGGGCAATAAAACTTACATAAAGCAACGTTTTCATTATGTAGAACCTAAAGCATTTGGTTGAAGTTTGAAGGGACTTTACCACAAAGACGAAAAGATGAAGTCTGCTTAGCAACGGACAAATAAAATCATGAATCCAACACAAACGCCTATTTGATGGTTGGTAGTGATAGATTTTCATACGTCAAGAACAAGGGAGTATCTAATGAAGCTCAAAAGCAATATATTTAAAGCTGACAGAAGGAAGTACTCTAACACAATATGTAATTAACCTGCAGTCTCATTACCAAAATGTATCATTGAGGTCAAGAGCTTAGTAGGATTCACTGAAAGAATTAGGAATGATATGCTTAATGAGGACATTCACATATGCATCAGACAGGATTTCTGAGGACACATTATAAAAAGAGAAAGTTTCTTTTATGGATTGGTTATTCTTTAGTTGACTTTTCTGAAGATTTGATAATCTTCTTATACTTCTGAGCTGAAATCCTGACTCAACCACACGGGTAACGGAGCTAACAACTTTAGTGGAGTAGGATGCTCATCTCAGGCACTGGCAAAGGGCCAAATACTCTGATTTACAGCATGACGATTAAAATTCTTCTAATTAAACCAGTAAAAACCATAATGTAAATGCTTTCAGAGCACTTTAAAACTGTTTAACTACACATAACTTTGTTAGTACATTACAGATTTAGGCTAAACAAATTTAAACAATCTCTAAATTAAGTTAAGTTTGTGTATGTATGAAGACACAGTATTTCTTCCACGTAGTCCTTCAACAACAGCACTGAGGTACACATCTTCCCTCATTTATCCCTTCTTAGTTCTTATATCTATCAATCTATCAATTATTAATACTTTTCACGGCCAGAAGGTTCAGCTATAATGTAAATGTGGTGACAATTGATTTTGTAATTTAAAGTAAGGGTTCAAGCTGTTGTTCTTTTTTTTTTCCTCAGAGTTGGCAAGTATTTCCCAGGCAATATAGAGAACATCACATTTATTAAATTAAACCTTGGGCTTTCAGAAGACTTTACAAAAGGTTATGTTTGTAATCTTCAGTGTTTATTTTACTATGAAACCAACACATTCAGCAATAAGTCAGATTTATTGTGAAAATAAACACATTAGGACCTTATAAATAGCTGTTAGAAAAGTTCCGTATGGTCTGCCAAAAGTCCCAAATGATTGGTTCATGAACTTTTCCTCTGTATGCTCTAATGGCTTGAAAAAATTGTTTACTTTTGACTGGTTATGAATAGATGAGGATCATATTTCATCTACAGTCTCCATTAAAGTATCAGGATTTAGAAAACTTCCAAACTTTTAAGAAACTCACATTTAAAAAAAATAAACTGTTGACAGCAGATATACATAACGGACTGACAAAGTGGAGTGTTATTTTAAAGCTGCATTTACACAATGAGTTTCTCAATTTACCTGATTATATCCCCTAAAAAGAAAAAAAATCAATTGTTGCTCAAAGATACTACAAGATTTTAATGGTTATCTAAATGCCTATAGCAATTGCTGCAGCATGGGTTAATGAAACAACTGTCTCTGCTTCATCAAGAAGGATCTTACATTGCCTTATACTTGCGGCAAATACGCTTTAACAAACATAGGAGTCTTTTGGCGAGAGGTTTGACGCGCATCTAGCTGCACATGATCCCTGCATCCTTTGGTATGCAATGCCCTCACAAATCGGCTCCCTGGGAATGACAATGCTTTCCCCAGTGTCAAGGAGTCAGCTCTGATTTCCAAACCAGTCCAACAGTTTCAGATTTTTCCAGCACACAGAGACCAAGATGCTACCTCCTAAAACCAGGATGGAGAATTGTTCCTTTAAAATGCAGCCATCTTTCTACAACTGCGCAGAAAGATCAAAGTCCTTATCCTCAAACTTTAAAAGAACATCTGCAAAATTATATTCCAGTGTTTCCGTGAGTATGAAACCATCTGTCACTACTTTAATAAAAAGCACGTCTGGGTGGACACTGTATTAGGGAAAGGTTTCGCAGTAGTGCTAACTAATACAGTAATAACAGGGAGGGCCAGAAAACATTTTTATTTCATGAAAACTGGAGGCTTGGTATTATTTTCTCATTCAACACTGGAAAAAGAAATGAGTTTCTCAATGTTTTTGAAAGAAATAGGAGAGATTGAGAGCAGCTGAGAGCCCAGCAGGCAGGACATGCCTTGTGACAGGCAAGGGCCACCGTTGCCCAATGTGGAGAAAGCATTCAAATCCAGCACTTCCCTGATCCCAGGCAAATGCCTTGTCGGTTTTAATTCTCAAAACTGATCCTTTTTTTATGTATAAAAGCATCGGACTGGTTCAACAGAAAACATTGCCAAGTCACTTACCTCGGGTACAGCAGTGAGCCCCAGTGAGCCCTTGCAATTCCAGCCATGCCTTCCACTGAAAGCGTTACCAATGCATTTATAGAAAAATTTTCAGTTTGATTCAGAGAAAATATCCCTCCCCCAGTTCTGAAAACAAATGCAGGACTTTAATGTCACCTGATATCCATCAGAAATTAGATGACATTCCAACTATGGAAAAAAACATGCACTGAATTTCTTCTTAAGTGAGCAGAATTACCTCCTCCTAAGTAAAAGGGTCTTTTTTTTTTTTGTTGCTGTTTAGTTACTTTTGCATGCTACAGCAGATGTACCACATTCTGTATTAGTTTCTGCTTGAATGATTAATGGAGACATGAACACTTGTATAAATAAGGAAAGGTATTTAATGAACATATTGTACATACTAAAGAGTCTGCTTTCTGTTGGAAGGGTGTAGAATGCATTCTTCCAAGTGCATGAAAATCCCTTATTAATGATGCATGAGTTTTCTATGAACTGGGCCAGGCATAAACTGTCAACTGCATTTAAAACACTGAATCAAACCTGATAATTGCTCATTTGAACATTAAAAAAAAAAGAAAAGAAAAAAATACAAACTCCCACAGAAAACAGAAGATGTCTAAAATGATAGTATTATTTTTATATGGTTTGTCGTTAGAGTTCATTTCCTTGTATTTCTATTTTGAAAATTCAAGCCTGCTTGTCCCAGATGAATACGTTCCGCTAGAACTGCAATTTGTTTCATTGTGTTTTCATTCATTTTCATTCTCTTCATGAGCAACAGTGACATTTGAAAAACCAAAAGAAAAGGACAGGGTAGCTGGAACCTTGTATTTACAGCATATTTATAGCATTTGGCACATTGGACACAGTTTTCTGAAAGATATTATTAGATTTGTTAGCGAGTGTCCTGCTGCTTTTTCAGGACTCTGTGGGTTTAATCTACGAAGGCAAGTGCTGAGGCTTTTTTAAATGCCTGGCTGCAGTCAGAGCCTCAAGTGAAGCAATTTGGCTTCCTACGCAATAGGAGCACAAGAACTACCAGACAGGACGAGACTAAAAGTCCATCCAGCCAAGAGTCCTGTATCCAACTGTGGCCAGTAGTGGAAACTCATAATAAATGCTTATGAGGAACAGAGTGATGCTTCCCTCATGTACTCTCCCAGCTTTGAGCTGGATGCATCACATGTATTTCATCATCGTTTAGTCATTGAGAGGAGACAGCAGCATGCCCTGATACAGGGATTACACAGACAGCACACTGACATGATGAAACAGAGCCGTCTAATGCAATGGGAGGTTGCTATGACTTTTCTCGTGGTTACTGGGAGGTCAGAAGTATGGCAGCAAGCACAGTAGATGAGAGCTACATTGTCCCACTGACATGGTCATCAGCAGTTCAGACCTCCCATACGCATGAAGCTGTGCAAAGAACTTCTCCAGCTCTCTAACACCAGGTTCATAGATAAGAGAGGCTGTATCAGTTTTGAAGGAGGCATTTTTTGCAACCAACTGGCACTTGCTACCAAAAACAGAGACATAAAGTTGGCTCGGTAGTTTGACACTAGCAAGTCAAACAGCAGGTGTCGTGTTGACAGATGTTTGGGTGTCAATGGCTTCTGGATTTGGGTCAGGAAATACTAAAATTCACAGCTGGCACTCCCAGACTATGCAAGAAGTCTCTTCTTACAAAGTGCAAATACTTTCATTAATCAGAAATAAAACCACTGATATTATGCAAACTCCTCTTCACATAGGACTGCAGGAAAGGTACTTCTCCCATTCATGGTCTTCAATGCACAACTTTTCTCAGAGGAAAGATGGTGACAGTGATCCTCTCTCCCTTCTAGTTTAGGAAACTCACACTTACTTCTAATATGTAAGATCTGTTGTCACCAACCTTCCAAATATTCTCCTCAGCCAAGTATTTGGTATCCTCCTTACGGACTTTCTTAATTCCTCATATTGAAGTTTTTCACTCTAGAATTAAACAACTCTTCACCAAATTAAAAAATGAATTAGTCACAACGATATTGGTGATGCATTCAACAAGATTTCCTGACTTGCACACACCCACAAACTGAAGTCTTACGCTTATACACTGCCTGTCATGAAAAAGACTATCTCTAAAACCAGAAAAGAAAGTTCAGAGATAACACAGCAATATTTCATTGACTTTTTTCTTTTTAGCCAAGTATGTGACAAGCACATTTACCTCACAGGAGATTCTCCACCAGTTGGCTGATCAGATCCTACTTCGTTACTCCAGCTCTGTATCTCGTTTTAAGTCTTCAGATGAAGTTGTTACAGAATTTTTAATTTGTAAATTTTTTTGTAATCTGCCAAGATCTCATTGTAGACAGCTGAAACTTCAATATTAAAACTAGGTCTAATCTGCTGGTTAATAAAAAAATGAAAACCCAAGCAATAAGTTGCTAGATATCCCCAAACCATATGCATATCTAAATAAGAAAGCACCATCAAAAATATATATACCATGGAAGCTGATATTGAATCTAAATATAACTGTAAAAATAGAATATGAATAAAAATTGTTTAGACTTGTAAATACTTTCTTAAGATGAGAAACTATTAACTAGCTGTTTGACCAAACAGTTCAGTAAGGTAGTAATTTGCCTTACCCACCAGTTACTGAAAACATTTCATGGATATTCTCAACTAAGGTATATATTTATGTAAGATAAAACAGAAGTGAAAATACAAGTTTTTAGACACAGGAGCTATAAATACATGATGTTGCTGACATTACTCAGCTATATAAATTCTTAATACATGAGTTTCAATTCCTCTTTTTTTTTCATTTTCCCCCCAAAGAATCTGCTCAAATTCATGTGTTCAAACAAATCTCACAAAATCAGAAAGCCCTTGTATCTCACTTCTAACAGACAGGCAAGTTGGTGGGATAGAAAGGCTTTGAATTACTATCTTGGTTTTGATGCTTGTACACAAGAAACTTGCACACAGTTTGGGAAAGCTTACCCTTACCTAGTACAACACATGACGAGGAAACAAGAGCAACCAGAGACCCCAGCAGAGCAACACTCTCTTCATGATTTCTCTTGTACAGAACTTCTCTGCTTCTTCCTAACCCCACTGCTCATTATTTTTGTATAGAGATTTGTGCATCTATTTTTAATTCTATAAATATGAAGTATTTAAAAAGCAGCCCTGTAACAGTTATTACTGTGACCTAGAAATGGAAGCAAATACGTTCATCACAGTAATTAAAGGGCAACAAATGATCTTTGTTTAATTCAGATATTTTATTGGAAGGAGTAGCTTCAGTGCCTCAGTCATGCAGCAGCAATGTCTAGGAAACAAACTGCTAGGGGCCAATTAACTAAACAGTTATGAAGGGCAACATGACCTTTTATTTTCCAAGTATTTATAATTAGTTTTTAAAAAGACTGAATAATAATCTAATTTCAAACAAATATATAGAAAATATAATCAATTATACATATTTTATCATAACAGAAGAGCAGCAGAAATGCTCTAAATTTTAAATTGCTGTCTTTCACAGCCAATTATGGGCTCTCAGCTGAGAGTGAGAGACCCTCATCATTAACTGAATCAAATTTCACATTGATAAAATTGATCCCGTTAAAATAAACCTACTGGCACAAAAGGCAACTTTCATTGTTTGTTTCCAATCAGCCATGAGGGAAAGGGGGCTCAATCTATTTCTACTTTAATCAATAAGCTCTTTAAATGGCATCCACTGTGCTCCTCACCAATGCTGCGCTCTGAAGAACCGTTCTGCAGTTCTACTCAACCAGAGACCAAACGAAAACCAGTAATTTTCTTCCACCATACAGAGCTGTATGCCTTTTCTGTGCACCATCCGCTTAGACCTCACGACCATCAGCATTAACCAGGTGTAAGAAAATTTGTTTTTACTCAAGGTTTTGTTTAAATAGTGAAAATAGTAGACCTGTTCTGGTCAAACATACCAGTAACGTCAAAAGAGATTTTAAACTTCACCTAGTTATGAGAGACTCAAGGTGAAATATTGATTGACAAGAAACTATTAGGTCAACATGTTTTCATTGACAAGGTCTCATCTCTATGAGCTCAGCAATCTTAAGTTATGCACTTATAAACAGTATTTCCACCGTGTTCAAAACCTTACCAAGCTGTAGATAAGGACAGGACCAGAAAGCGGTTTACTCAGCTGCTCCTTTTAGTAGCTCCTCCTATGGAAGCACGATTTAAGGCTTGGACTTCTTTTCTAGAATATTACATGATAGTGTAGTACATCTGAGTGCAATACATCGCTTTTGAGAATCAACTCCCTAAACCAAAAGACTACATTATGAAATGCATAGGAGAGTTATATATATGCACAACTTCTCAATTGTACTTCAGTTAAAAGAACCAACCAGGCTATTCTATGATGTAAAACTGAAAATTTGCATAGCAAGTCTGACATACATTGAATAGTTAGCAACTGTTTTCACAGTAAAACTACTAAAACATACCAAAAGTATTCAAAGTATTGTGGTTCCAGGCATTTTTGTAGACTTACACAAGAGAGGGTTACATTCCACAGACCTCTGAAATTTGTACAGATGTTCTTACTTCTTTCTATTAAATCAGGACATGCCTATTACTTAGCAGAAAAGATAATTCAAGAGAAAGTATTTTCATGCCTTAATCACATTAGCTGAGTTCCAAATGAATTGTTACCTTTGGGCACTACTTTTAGTCACAAGCAACAGAGTTGCTTGGCTTTTCTCTTTCTTTTTTTAACATGATCCAATCACATGTATAAAAATATTACTTCATGAATGAAATTCATAAATAATAAAGAATAAATAATGAATAAAATATAAAGCACTTATGCTAAATAATTTTCATAAATATATTTAAATCAGTACAAAGTTAAATACAAAACTTTTAATAGGCAATAAAGAGTGGATCTAATGTAATTACATCTAATGTAATGTCTACTGTTGTCACAGATACTGTGACACAGATATATCACCCTATTCACAGATATTTACAAATGTTACTGCTATTTTCTAGCTCCATGGTGTTTCTCTGCTTTTATGCAGTCTTAAGAATCTTCTATATTACTGTACATTTTAATAGTGGAATGACTCTTATATGCCATTTTCTCATTAAAAAATCTCTACACAGTAGAAAGATAGCATTTCTTTGGCCCTCTGAATACTGACATCATGCACAGAGTTAACTGACACATTTAGGATTCTGCTACACCTATTAATCAAAACAAAACTGTGGTAAAGGTTTCTCCATTAACTCATCTTCATCTGTGGCTGAACATGACTTAGACAAAGCCAAGACATCTGTGGCAATCAGTGCAGGAGGCAATACTGCCCTTCATCTCGACCTTTTTTTTTCTCTGCTGTATTTACAAAGGAGCAAATTTCAAACACAATTGATTTTTTAGTTTAGAAAAATCAAAGGCAAATTTTAAATCATTAGTCTAAAATGTGTGGTATGGATGAAAGACTGTGGTCGTGGAAAAACTAGCATTTAGTCAAGTTTTTAAAAAGGAGCAAACACAAAGCACATTGTGTAAACTGCTGCAGTGTCTACCTCTTCCTATCTGAAAATCTGCTGAAGGTTACTAGAGCCAAGATGCAGAAAATGTAGCAATCACCTTATTTGGAAGGCTACACACAGGAAAACTAGCAGCTGCCATTCAGCCTGCCTGAAAATGTGCAGGTATAAAATCATTACGAAAAGTTAAAGGAGTTAAATCCATATTTCAAAAAGAGGAGTGGGCGGGAAGTGAAGGGTTTTCTAAGTAGAAGAAAGTTTAGGAGGAGAAGGTAAATAAGCATTACCCAGGTAGCATCAGGTTGTCAACTGTGAACAAGTTAAATCAGTGAGATGCAAAAAGTCTGAATCACAGACACAAGATGAAAATTCAATAGCCTGAAATATTCGATATTGCCATACAGCATAATGAATTTGTATCTGTCACTACCAGGAAATGGGATACAAAGCTAACATCAGGCGATAAAGGTCAGGAAACACAAATCAGTCTAATAGCACTTTTGTCATATTTTCCATATTACTCAGTATCAAGAATTATTTCCCATGTAGTTTACTTTAACATTCCATGTATACACAATTTCCTGGCCCAAAATCCCAAATTTTGCTTGACACAATGGAAAACCTGGCATCTAGAACATCCCAAGATGACTAGTGTTATTGAATGGCAAAAAAACCAAAATGTTTCAAACTCTTCGAGCTATTGTAGAATACCGTGCCAGAATAAATTTATAACTCTGTTGAAGGTTCAGTCATAGCGGCCCTCAATGCACGTACATGAGGTGCATCACCACGTTGAGTACCATATTGAACGTCTGCTTCTACAACATTTATTTCTCGGTGACTACTCAGGGAATACAAATGGTTGTTAAAAATTGCATAAAGATGATAGAGAAGAGAAAAACAGAAGGCAAAGAAGACACACGAATCATTGTAGCCTGACAGTGTCACTATCCAGCACATTCATTTGCTCAGAATTTTCAGACATCCGAGAGTGCACATAACAGATCTGACACCTCAGTGACACACTGAACCCAGCAGTGTTTGGTTTGCACAGAGGACAGCATACGCCCAGAAACTTGACCCATTCGGATTTACTGCACGTACACAGACACAAAAACAAAGCACGTGCCCATCTAGTTCATGGATCCGTATTTTTGCCTGAGGTTTTCCACAAAAAAAAATACAGAGTCATGCAATGTGGCTGTACTAGTCCATCTTTCCCATACTGCTCACTGAGGTTTTGGTCACTTCTGAAGTTTCCCATACAGCTGTCCAACCCCCAGTGATGACATCTGCGGCAATGGTATTTGACACAACAATGAATATAACTATACTAAATACAGTAAAACTATAATATAAATCAACATGCATAAAACAAAACATTGACCGAATTTTACATACTGGGGGGGGAAAAGCCACAAATCACTTCTTACAGCTTTTGTGTTGACACTGATTTAACTTGTAAAAGCAGTAATAACCATAAAACAAGATACATAAACTAACCATTGCATTGTCTTTCCCTACCTACGTCTTTTAGAGTTTTGAAAGAGTAATTTTATATAAACACAATTACTTTCATTTTTTAAAAGCAATCTTGTTAACTGGTCTCAAGAGCATGTTCCAACATAACTTTATAAGGGAGTATTTAACTATGCCTCTCCACTGCTTTACAACCGTTTGTGCATGCACAACATAGAGAAAACTGCCCATAACCCTATACCTTAGCTAGTAACCGACTTGCTTTTCTCCCATTTGGGTCAACTAAGAAAAAAATTATAGTTAAACCATCATGAGTATTCAAGACCAACTATGATCTTGCATTAATCAGCTGAAATAATAAGAGTATTTCATATTTGATAATAATCTATATTCAATAATAATTTGTTAATATTCTATATAATAATAGGAAACTCCTGTATTTTTAAACTTCCAGTCTTAAACTGTATGTCAGCTCACAGGCAGTAAAATCTGAAAATTTGTATGCACATTTTTGGAAAGCACCAGAAATTCCATTCCATATAAAAAACAAGGAGGCAAAATGTGAAATACTTTAAAACTGAATTGAAGCTTGGTCTCAATAGGAGATTTCCTGGGCAAACATTCTTTAGAACTTGAAGGCTTGCTATCAAGCAACATAATCTCTAAGAAAAGATGAGCTTGAACAGGTTCCCTACATGCCATCCTCTTTCCTGTAAATCTCCATCTCACCACCACAGGTCATCACATTCAGTGCAGTCTCTAATCCACGGCAAAGGGGACTGCAGAGTTTACATGACAGGGAAGTTTGGTTAATAAGTGTGATAATGTGTAGTAAATACAGAGGAATCCAATTCCAACAAGTTAGAAGTCTTCGCTACTCAGATGTCTTTGCAATGTCCTTCCCAGGACACTGGGTTTCAGAAAGACTGAGGAGCCTACATGCAGTACTGTACTCATCCCTACGTGTATTTACTTTGCTGTCAATCACTTGAAAATTTTTATCTCTGAATCACATTTCTGAGTGCTCCCAGGTTCAGCAGAGATCCAGCACACATTTTGAGCTCCAGCTTTGTGCCATATGAAACTGTGACGCTGCTTCTGAACTCATAGCTACCAAAGCCATATAGCTACCAAAGCCATATAGCTATAAATGCACACTGCTCTGCTCGAACTAATACATATTGCAGAAAGAATCTGCAACTCAGATTATCTGCTCATGGATAAACAAAAGCTGTCCCTATTTAAAGGGAGGAGTATTTCCAGGGATCAGCAAAATATTCTACAGGAGTTCCAATGAAGGAAAAAGGAGCTTCAAGGACAAAAGCCTCATGAAAATAGTTAAGACGGAAAGGCTAAAAGACAGAAACAACTGTTTTCTCATTTCTTAAACATTCATAGTATACTTTTCAAGTAGCACTTCCGGGAAAATCCAGGAAGCAGAATATATCTTTTATGTTAAAAGCAACTTTCCATTACACATAAGACCTCAGTCCAGTGAACAGGGTGATTGCTACACTGTCACGCTGTTTCATTACAGCAGTGGGGAACCTACCTTAAAGCAATACTCAGTGCCTTTTTCTTCTATGTAGGCTTTTGAAAAACACTAATCATTTTCCCTAAAATGACATCTTTTTCTTAGAGAGTTTTCTCAAGCGATGGAAGTACATCAACATAGAAAAAGAGTTATTTCTTTAGGGAACAGAAGGTGGAGGGTTTTCCTCACCCCTAATAGCAAGGTAACATGACAGATTTCATAAATCGAGGAAATAACCATAAAATTCAATCTGTTTTTCCATATAAAATACTACTAATGATATAGTAACTTATATAACCAAGAGCATCTCAATGAACTTTCCAATTATGTGTTGGAAGTATTCTTTGAGATTGACATCATTAATACCAATGAAAAATAATGGGAATTCCACAATGTTCTTTAGTGCATCAACAGAAGAACATTCCCCAAGGGAATTGTTAAGGAGTACCTATATTTAGCAGTAATACAAAAGAAAACGCTTAGAAAAAAGCTAGCACTTCAGCAGTCCTCATTAATATTAGAAGTTCACTTCCGTCGTTTTTCTTTAAAGGTCTTGCAGAAGAAAGGCAAAGAATAATTTTTTATTTGTTAACATGGCAACTATACATCTGATTTGGAATACATGATTTTGGGAAAGCTGGCTACAACCAAAACGCAATCAGCAAAAGAACAGATGATATACAGTGCTTCGGTGAATAATGCTTTCCTGTGGTTTGAGTACGGCTGGAGTGGAAGAATCTTTCAGCAACTTTAACTAAAACTGAATCTGCATTACATTCATCACCCTGTTAACGACTATAGGGAAACAGGCACGCATTTGTTCAGGTCCAAAGTTCTGCCTAGAGACTTTTTCCTTCTTTCTCTTTCCTAATTTAGGAAAGATTCTGTTTTCCATTACTTCCAAATTAAATTTGACCAGTAAATCAACAGAAGACTGGGCAAAAGATCCTGCAGTGCAAAAATCTATCCAAAGTGGTAACTTCAACAACACGTGAATATAAATACCAGCAGCCTTCCCCATTTTCCAGCTGTAAAACCTTTGAGTTTTTGTAATCAGTCACTTCTCCCCTCGGACTTCAGTGGGAAGGTGAGTGCGTTGAGGGATATGTGAAGGTGGCTGGGAGCACAAAGAAGGTACTCACACACTTTTCCACACCCTGTGTTCCCACATGCTTCCCCAACTACATTCTTTTGTGAGCCTGTATATATAGCTAGCTAGGACTAATCTAAAATTCCTCACTTAGACAATGCATTCTTTCCAGAGTGGTACACAGCTGCTTCAGTCATTCAGACTATTTCGCAGGAGGTTGGTTTTGCCTACAAGTGGACATCTTCCCTGGTGTCTGCTATAAATCAGCCTATGAGTGCAAAAAAAGGGAGTTTTATTGCATTATGTTTGGTGAGTTTCCTTGTGAGAAAATGCTCAACAAAAAAAAAAAAAGGAAAATCAGCCCAACAATAACACTGTTTTGAGTGTATGTATTTCTGGGAATTGTATTTTCAAGCTTAATAATGAACAGCAGTCTCTGCCAATGGAAATCTTGTTTCTGTTGGGAAACCAGGGAAACGGAAATGGTAGGTGGGTGTATTCTATCTATAAAACCATAGTCTTACAGGTATCTATAGACATTGTTACATAACATTAACATACTGTGTTACATATATTGCATTATATATTATTTACGTAATGTATTCTATTGATGACATTATGTATATTACTGTAATACACGTATAACTGAAAGATGTAGTCAGGTGTTCTTAGTGTTCATATAATCAAATTTATGTAATAACCTTTTAAAAACATATTTGCTTGCAATGTTTTGAACAGTTAAACAGCTGCTTGAATGGGAAAACATGTAACTTCCTGCTACAGTGGCACATTTTAATTCACAAATTCCTGATTTTATTTCCTTGAATTCAGAGCACCGCAACTACACTAAAACAAAAAATCCAGAGCTAATTAGTTTTTAAGACAAGGTCCTATTTTAAATTTCCACTTTATAACATTGTAATATGAGCATATACACAGATGAGAAACTATTTAGGTCAGTTAACTGTCCAAATACCTTTTTGCAAAGACAACAACAAAAGTGCTCAATATCATACCAATTAATACCAACATAGCTGTGCAGCTCATAACTAATAAAAAAATCAAATCAGATTTACAGCCACCCACTGAGCTGAAAATATTTAGAATTACAACTGTAGCACGCTGTAACGAAGGATTTCACAAGCTTTATATGCTTATCGCAGACAGCTCGTACATTAAACATTTGATGATGTGAGAAAAACAGAACACACTGTCTGTGAGAAAGCCTTCTGTCTAGCATAGCAACAAAAATAAATATTTCATTGAAAAACCCTCAAACCTGTAAGTGAATCTACTTTTATTACTTATACAGTATCGGCTTTATATTCTGGGTGGCCAAGTATGTACTAGGCAAAAGAAAATGAAGAAGTTTTGCAAAAAAAAGAAACTTTCTCATTCCTTTCTGTTGGACTACTTGGAATACTAAGTCTCTCCTGAAAATCTGGGTTATATTTCAATATCTTGTAAAACACTGCATACAACCTGGCACAACACACACCCAGGAGGGTTTGTCACACACCAAAGTCTTTGGCATTTCAAAATATTTAAAAGGCAATCTACTGACATATGACAAATTTCCACAGACAGCAGCAGCTGCATGCCCTGGTGCTGTTGCCACTATTAACCTTAGTTACAATTTGATGGCTGAATTAAGTTGTCTGCCAGTAGTTCCAGCTGGCATAATACATTACTATGTGGTGTCATGCTGTTTAGCTATGGTCAGTGTTGTGACATGCTGAGCTCCATATGTTTATCCTCTTTTTACAGATAAAGCTTAAATCCTGAAACTTCATGCAAAGCACTGATTTCTTTAAATCATAGCCAATCCAAGCCTTATCAGTTCTAGTTTTATATAAATTTCATCAAAATAAACTTATAAACAAATTAAATTCTCTCATCTCTGCATGCTGTGATACCGTACATGACAAAACTTGGGAAAAGGATGGTCCAAAGACATAGCTAAATGGCACCTTGGGTGCAAATAAAGTTTCATATCTTTAATATTTCCTGGCTTTCAGATTGCTGCAAGAGCTGAAATAGTCCCTGGAAGATCAGTACAAACTCAGGGTAACCTCCTGGAAGCTATTTTCGAATGGCATCTAATCTTGATGCCGTAAAGATGCACAATCCCATCCCACCTCCAGCCTCCACGTGTCCTGGATTTTAAGTAAGTGTTATTTGAAGATGCATTTGCAGGATACCAAAACCAATATAATTTGGTCAAAGACAAGCATATATGTAAAGTAACAAAGGTTTTTACTCTGCTAATGCCCACCCTTTTAAAGGTGCCCAACGTCTTGTCCACAGGCACAAGCAATCCACCCCTGGTGTCCCGTTTTCTGAAGTGGGTGCCTGCAGAGGGGTCAGGCTGCAGACCTCCTCATCCCATAGCCACAAGAAACAAGAAACTAACCTGCTTCCTCCCTGTTATCATTTAATAGACATCTGCTGTACCAGAAATGAGACAACTGTAAACCACAGTGCGTTCATAAGCTGTATTGCTCTGAATATTGCATTTGTTTTTAACACACTAACTTTGAAACTGTATACAGCTACGACTTCAGACAGATGTCAGAATCTGATTTTCAGAATAGCGCTACAGGAGCAATTCCATTGTCAAGGCTCATTTTGAGATGCTGGGAATATTTCATAGTGTTATTTTGACAACTAACTTGTTATTTGAGAAAAAACTATTTCTCGTCCTCTTCAGAGGTAAAAATAAAGGGGTTTTACATTTCATCGTATTATATGTCCATCTTCACAAACACAATTACATTTATTACTGGGAAGCCTTATTTAGGAAAAACAAACAAACACAAACTAAAACATGTTTCTTGTTCCATTTCAAAGCATATTAACTTCTCTGTTCATTTTCCTTTCCTGAAAAACAGAAACATATTTTAAGGTGAATTGCTTTTTAAAATGTAGACAATGAAGAAAGGACAACCTTCCTGAGCAAAGCAAATTAATAAAAAGAATGGAACTTTACACGGGCTTATGGTTGTTGACTGCATTCACCACATAGTTCTGAAAACAAGATAACCCTTTTGTCGATGTTATACTAAACTTACAACTAAGCCGCTTTTAGTAGGTTTTGAGATTTTCCTGCAAAATCAGCTTTTTAGTCATACGTTATTTTTAATGGCATTGATCTTTATTACGTGCAAGAGCGAATCCAAACAAGGAGGCTGTTACCCATGGTCCCATGTGGAGTCACCAAGAAGCATTCTTGTCTCTGCCATTTCGCTGACCTCTTGGGCTGTGCCCGAACTCACTGCTTTTGCCTGCCCTGAGACTGCGCACACTTTTCCCCCCTCTCTAATTACCGCAGCAACTATAACGAAACATTATAACATTACTAACTAGCTCCACCACAACACAGCGCCTGATCACTTCTAAAAGGTTACCTTCTTTGCAGTTACAATAATTCTCTTTGAGTTCTTCCTCAACCCGTATCAAAAGCTCGGAAAATAATCAAGAAAAAACCTCTTTACATGCTTCTCTGAGATCAAAATTAGTTTAAAATGGAGTTTTGGTTTTGTTATGTTGGGGAGAGGAAGGGGGTGATGTCTTTCAATTAACATGAATGAGAGTCTTTCCTGAGCAAGCAAAATGTGTAAGGAATGCAGAACGGAGCCCTTGAGGTATTTGGGGGATGGTGAGGGAAACAAAATTAAAAGTGACTGAGGTGCCTCTGTTAAAACCATCTACTCTGTACGCACATGAACATTTCCTCATTAAAGATTCATAAGGACTTTATAGTTTTAATGCACATGTGGCCAGTGTTACAGTTCAATAGCCAGAACTCTTAAGAAGGAGGGGGGAAAAAAAGGAGAGAAGACACTTTGCTGTTTTTCAACTGACTCTCTTTTCATGGGAGATAGAAACCTCCTTTTTTAAAACACCAAAGCACAGCCACTGCAAAAGCCTGCCATTCTAAGAAAGGTCTGAACAGACAAAACCCAAATCAGTATTTCTGTTGTAATTCATATTCACAACCACTGCCCATTTCCTACTTCTGAATTTCTGCATTTTCTTGCCCCAAGTAAGGATGAAATCATGTCCCTTAGTCACAAACCCTTTATGCAGTTGCCAAGCTGTAGGTGAGAAGCACCTTGAATGGGTCCTTAGCTGCAAAGGATAATATGACAAAAAAAATAGAAAAGGATTAGGGAAGGGAAAGAAGAACCCTCCCTATATTAAGTTGAAAGTTTGAACACAGAAGGCTCAGCACTGGATTTCTGTAGGGCAGCCTAGAATAATCATGACTTCAGCAAGATCTACTTGCTGTCTAAGAAAGCACTGATTTTTTCTTTATGACCACTTTTTCTGGTGCAGGTTATACTCCAGTTCTACTACAGTCTGTTGTATTTCAAAGACGGAGACATCTCTTTAAGAGCTGGCATAATGGGGAAGTGTCTCAGAAGCTGGGCAATGTGGACATGTCCCATCCTGTTACTTTATTTTCTCTGGAAAGGTAAAGAGCTTTCTGCTGCTCTTTTCCTTGTCATTTTCTTCCACGGTCCAAATGACCCATTTGACTTTTCAGGGGTGCCTTTCTTTTTCTCTTTGTCAAAAATCTATCTGCACCTGGTAAAAGGCACTGACATGAGACAGAAGACAGACAGGTATCAGCAAAACCTCAGCAAACTACCCAAGCTCATATCAGGAACTGAGGGAGGACCAAGTTACATGTCATTAGACCTCTGGCATAGTCGTGCAAAGTTTTGCAATGAAGTGAATAACTGTGTAAGGATTGCCTTGCAGAGGGATTACAGTTTTTAACTTAATTTTTTTCCTCAAGCCACTCCTAAATAATTTTTTCCAACGCAACATGGATCATTCACTCACAGGACAGACCTCGCCTTCAGTGCCCTGCAATGCATACCTGAAACGTATTATTTTTAAGCAACTGAACTACTTCCTCCTCTGCCGTGCAGAGCACGTGACTCCCTCTGCAGTATTCACCACTCATTCTAGGGACAAGGAACACAAAATAAACATCTAAACGCAGGTTTCCAGCAGCGTCCTAGGCCAGGCCTAGCCAGCCCACTCAAGTAACGCCACATGCCTGTGGTTTAAGCAGATTCAGAGCAATGAATTTTTCTCCTTTTTCAGCAGCTCTTTGGTATTCTCCCTTCTCGCTGTTTTAGCATCAGCATCCCGTTGCTCAGTCACAGGTGTCCTGTATTTACATCTTCCCAAGCTATCTCCACTGTGGTACCAGCCTAAATTTTTCAACCCTGCACTTTTCGTCTTGATCTTTATTTAATCTCATACTCCATTTCTCCTGCTCCTATTTTTATCTTCTCTTTTACCCTTTCCACTAATCTTTTTAAAAGCAGTAGCCTTAGTCAGAGTGCTTTAAGTCTTAACAACAACACAGCCATCTTTGAAGATCACCTTCATCTCCAGTTCAGTTGAGCATGCATGGTTCCCTCATGTTGGTTAATGTGCTATTTGGCTTAGTGCTGTGACACTTCAGTGCGGATGAGAAGCTCAAAAGGTATTGCTCTGTGCTCCATCCAGGACATGCAAATCCCTGATAAAACTGGCAGCTGTTAATCCATGATAAAACAGACAGCCTTCCTATACACTAATTTCAAATTCTATCTAGCTTCTTGTTATAATAAATCCAATGCTAGCATCCCTATATTAGCAAAATATTTAGTGTTCTCTGTTTTACTTTCATTCCCCAGAATTATTTGGCAATAAAATTCTTTATATCCCATGATAATCATCTCACTATTGGCTTCAGGAAGACAGAATATTTTTCATAGAATCATAGAATCATAGAATGGTAGGGGTTGGAAGGGACCTCTAGAGATCATCTAGTCCAGCCCCCCTGCTAAAGCAGGTTAGCCTAGAGCAGCTTGCACAGGAATGCATCCAGGCGGGTTTTGAATATCTCCTGAGAAGGGGACTCCACAACCTCTCTGGGCAGCCTGTTCCAG
>VZSC01002034.1:292294-353826 GCA_013398225.1 Steatornis caripensis | reverse complement strand
TGCTTCCTCTCTTATCTCCAGAGTCTGGGAGTCCTGAGGGCCAGTCCTAGCAGTGAACACTGAAGCAAAGAAGGTATTCAGTAACTCAGCCTTCTCTGTGTCCAGCGTCACCAGGTCACCCGCCTTGTTCAGCAGCGGGCCCACATTTTCCCTAGTCTTCCTTTTGCTCCCAATGTACCTATAAAAGCCTTTCCTGTTGTCCTTCACCTGCCTTGCCAGGTTTAATTCCAGGCAGGCCTTAGCCTTCCGTAGCTTTTTGTAGCAAATGACCACGTCTGTACCATGTCAGGCTTAGTTAGAAATTAATAACGGGTACTACTCTTCTGCCTACAGATTTTCATGCTCACAATATCTTACAGTTACATTAAGAGTGACAGATTAGACTATATACTTACAATAAATGTCAGTCACAAAAGCACGCATCGTAGCTGGTAGCCGCAACAAACTTTTGGGAAGACAGGCAAAATGTAAATTTGATAAACATAAGTTTGTTCAGTAATACTCCTGAAACTTTCACTTAGTATAAGCTTACTTTGTTATATATTCTTGTGACTACAGCATCTTTATTATTAAGTATTCCATAGGATTATACAAAATTTATTCATATGCTTATGCCTGTATCTAACATGGGCAAAGACAATCAAGTTGACAACTACACTGAATGATATCGTAAAGAATAAGAGTAATTCCCATTATCACATCTGGATTTCTGAGAAAAAGAAACGAGAATATTTGATAGTTCTCAGTATCAGGTATTTGGTACATCACCATGAGGAAAATTTCCAGGTTCCTTATGATGGCATTCTATAGCCTACAGCTACAGCGACCCTTGAAACGTTATTTCTTAAAAATCTTTTAACAAATAAAATCCACATCAAAAGGCAGATAAATCTATAGTGCAACTGAAGTTTTTTTAATCATCTTATACTTAGTATTTCTTAATTCATTCTGCTAAGATCATCTAATCTGACTTGCTTGTGGAAAAATAATTATTTTAGCAATTAATGCTTGTACTGCTAAGCTCTAGTAGGTCATTCAGGACCCTGAAACTGAAGGTTTTGTCATACCATAAGACCAAACTCTGACATATGGCAATCTTTGATTTTTTTTTTCCTTTAGGATTTTTTTCCTTGATTTTTATAAGTTTTAAAAATAATTCTTTTTTGCCTTATTGGCTATGTTCAAAAGTTTACTGCATTTGTACAATTTATCTTTTTTAAGTGACAATATGATATTAGCTTTTCAGGTGAGAAGCTTCTTTATTAAATGTTTTGTAGTGAGTTCACTGTACAAATTTTAGATATTAATTTATAGGCATACTAAAGCACTGGTATTATAATTCCATCATCACGTACGACGACTTGGTAATCAGAATTCTCATACTCCAGTCCCCATGTAAGGAGGCTACATTTTTTCCATCAATGCATTTCACTCACATACACCATTGTTAATTATAGTTCAGAGCCCTGTACATATCTTTGAACTCCTTTCTCTTATTTTCTTTATGCACAGAAATCCAGCAAGTTACTGCAAGAATGATTTTTACTAGGAATTTCCACAGTGTTTATATATGATACACACACATAATGTACCAAGTGAATATTGTTACGTCATTGATTTCATTGTTTAATATAAAACTTTGCACAAATGTAACGTATATTGTTTAAAAGCGTGCATCTCAGCCAAATGAAAACAGATCATTATTGAACTGTACAAGACCACATCTGAAACACAGGAACAAATCTCAGCCAGATCTCAAGTCTAAATATTTCAAAGCTGAACATAACAATGTCGAGGGAGGAGAGGGGAGTGGATAAAAATCTAAATTTTTCACGATTTCTTTACATCTTGGTCAAAATACTTTTCCATTTGCCCTCAGAAAGAACCTAGTTCTTTTTAATGAATCTCTGTAAGAAGCCAACCCCTGGCTTAACCTAATATGAAACAAACAACAACCAAAAGATCTGTTTAAATTATTTGTACTAGAGGTTAAAAACACAAAATCAGAACAAACCTGTACTAAGCTTTCAGAAGAGACTTTTGTACAGGGAAAGAGAAAAAAGATCTCAAAATTAAAGTTTTAACCTTTTAAATGTTTCATTGGAGAAATAAGTCCACATTTTAGAAGATTTTTAGAGGAAAGTTTGTACAAATAATCTTCATGTTATCCTTGCCTGAAGGATGGCAACACTACTTTTAATGACGGTATCTATTCTATTCTAGGAAAATACAGTATACAATTCTATTAAACAGTCATAAAAATAGTGCATAAAACATTCTTAGAAAGAGTTCTGTGGTGCAGTAAATTAGATGTTTTTTCTCAAAAAATGAATTTATGACCTGCATTCATCAAGCAAACCAAGATGGGTGCTCAAAACTTATGACTGTTCAGATTATACAAAAAAACAAAGTAATCCAGAAGTATGGGAGACGTGTTGAAACTGGACTGTTGAGCATTATTGCAAGCAAAAATCATGCAAATCAACTGATTGCTGATATACTTGTTGCTGATGAAAATTGTGTTATATGAAGAATAGACTGACCTCCAGCATCACTTCCGAGGGAGGTTTGTTTAGGTTAAGATAAATGATACAACTTTGGCTCTGGTAATAGCCAATCAATTTTGAGATGATAATCAATGATTAGCTTTAAAAAAACCCCTTCTGATAAAGGTTACCTGACAATAATGAACAAAAGAACCTGGAAATAGGAAGCATCAAGGGGTGGTGAATGAATACGGATACTTCCCTTACCCAAACTGTAACCTTCCTCTGCAAGGTGTGGTAAGCTCTAATCATTTCCATCGCCTCAGTCTCTGAGAGAAGAGGAGGAGGAAGCAAAGAGGGGTCAGAGGATACTGACCTGCAGCACTGCCTCATGTTGTGTTTCTTTTCAGCCCCTTCCTGCATTGTTCCCTTAAGTCTCTTCTCTGATGTTGTTAGCAACGAAGCAAATAAGAAGCAATACAGCCACCCTCAATTTAATTCTATAAAGTCAGGTAGGATAAAATTAAATGGGTACACTTAAGCAAATATAATAGTAATAAAAATAAAACTTAGAAATCCCCTGTTGTCAGCAATATAATAAAATTAAATAAATATACGATGAGGAAAATCGAAGAAAATAAGCCATAACGGAAAGCTTATGCATTCCCAAACTTAACATACAGAAAACACACAGAATAGCTGCCATACAAAAGGAGAAATGCCAGTAAAGAATAAAAAAATTATTTGACTTTTAGCATTCTGGAACGTAGATAGCTTGCTGGGTAATTAGCTGATTGACTGTTCCGCTAACCTTCTGAGTGAGTGGTGGAGCAGGAAGGCTGCCTTCCTTCAGGCTCACTGTCAGCAAATTGGCACTGATGTTATACATACAGGCACATGCATTCTCTTTTTTAATTGCTTTGAACCCATGCTCTTTCTATTTCACACAGGGGCTTGAAACTTCAACGGGAAATTAAAGGTAATTGCATTTAGAACAAATATTGCCAAACTGGCAGTACAGTTCTGATCTATTATTTCATACTTAGCTAAACTGAATTTATCCTAGCAATTGATGTAAACAGTACACTCACGTGTAGCTCTAAGTTAGAAATTCATGATGATTCGTACAATTCTTAATGTCAGAACATTGACTTATGAGCTAGAGGTAACACTACCAAAATAATATTGCATATAAAAGGATTATTCTCAAAGTCAAGATCGATACAAGTTGCCCAGCTCTACTACTATCTCAATACCGAAACAAGAGAAGTACTATTTCTAGTTTTAGTTCAGCCTGTGGATTGAAGTAGGAAAGTCAGCAGCAGCTGCTTTCACAGATTACTCTTTTTACATTAGCCCATTACTAAAGTTTGACAGTAAAATCTGTAAGCCAGTATAAAAGGTTCTTTCAGTCATTCTGCAAGACTGATAACACCTTGCGTGATCCTGTCTGCTTTTTGCTGGCTTGCCACACTTCATTAGAGTTTGTTTTTCATATATCCCATATATCATCTTTTAAATGTTGTCGAACTACACAATGACTTAAATAGGTCATCGGAAAAGCTTTAGTTTCAGAAAATTTTCTTCATTTCACGGAAGTCTGACTACAGATCACAAAAAAGTGTACACGCTGTTTATCGTTCCCAGCTATTTTGTAAGTTCTAAGCTTTGTGTAAACACAATGAAAATAGTATCCACATCTGCTTTTATATGTGACTAACTTAGCAGGAAAACTGGGCAATCAGTGGGACTTCTTCATCATGTACCACCAGTGACTTCAGCAGTGTACACTAAAGCAACAGATTTATAACCTCTGAAACATGCAAGCATTAAAATAAATGAAGAAAGAACACACAGCTAATGCTCTACAGTTGATTAAATATGCTAGATTTTTAGTCCATTGAACCTCAACCTCACTAAGACACATCAAGTAATTAAAGAAATACATTTGTCAGGTTCATTTAGCAAAAGAAAGTGTGGCATACCACATGTTGGCACGTTACATGAGTTGGAGCAACAGCAGCAACAATGACATGCCTATACTGGCTTTTGCATATGTTGGCATGAGCCCAGAGTCCTGACGAGTTCATGCTTTGGTTGCTGGCGTATGTTCAACTTCATGTGTCCAGGATACATCCTTCATAAATTACGGTTCTTTGTAGATAGCAACCAGAGTTTCACTTCCCAGCCTGCATCTATCTTTTTTCCTAAAATGCTTGCTAATGAAATGGCTGCTCAGCAGCATGCCAGCTATGTTTTCTGAAGAAACACGGGCTGTTTCCCACAAAAAGAGTGGAGCGTTAGGGAATGTTATGGAGGTGTGGAAAACCACAAGGGCTACTGAGAGGCAATAGGCAGGCTGAAGAAAGGAGACTTGGCTTAGCTCACTTATGAGAGAATTAAACCCTAATTCTTTTATTGAGGAATTGTCACATAAAATGTTTTACTGGATTTGTGGGGAAAATGGGCCAAAAGTAAGTATGAACATAGGACTTCATGAACACTTACAGAACTGTTTAAATAATTATACAGGTATAGAATACTACATATTACCTCTCTGAGTAGGTTATTTCAACACACGCATAAGCAGACAGAACGATTAAGAACACAAAAACAATGACAAAGGACATCTTTTTTTTTAATGATGCTATAGGAATCACATGCCTAGGAAATTAGTATTTCACCTAAAACCAGAGAACTCTGGGGAATTTTCAAGGTGGAGAGACCTGAAATGAGAAAACAAAACTTTAGGACAAGTATCCATGAGCACAGCAACTCAACACAGAGGTAGGAAGACCAGAAATTTCTTTATGTCAGTATGAACAAAAGAAAAAAGTCTGCATAAGGCCCATTTGCAACACGTTGCTATTGCTAACCCCTTCCACTTAGGTGCCTTCCCATGTGTGGAACATGTCGTCCAGCCCCCTGCTAATATTTATAATTTTATGATACCTTTTTTCTACTTTCATTAAATGTTTTTCCTTTCATTGTCACTGCTTAACATAAATTAGAACAAGGCAAGTAGAAAAGTAGGAAAAGGCTGAATGAAGGAGAAATTATGGCAGAGCTATCAGCTAAGATGAATTTTCTCCTCTTACGGTAAGACAGAATCTGAATACGTGAGTAGATGGGCATGTGAAACCAGTGAGCAGCTGCTGTGCAATAACATAGTCGACAGGGAAAAATAAGTGAAATGTCTTATTTGGTTCTGAACAAAAGGGATGTAATTTGATTTACACAAATACTCTATGAAGCAATCATCACAGACCACTACTCATACAGCTGAATGCAAGGAAATTGGGAAAGAAGGCCTGTAACAAAACATCTGTATTTCACCCTCTATCTCTGTGCAGATGACAGTTTGAATAAAATGAATAAGTAAATGAATAAATAAGATCAATTCACTTAATTCTCAGTTCTAGAGAAGGAAAAAAAGAACTTCCCCTACCCATCCAGTAATATCAGCCCTCAACCTGAAAACAGAGACAACAGAAATAAAACCAGGAAGTACGAATCAATTCAGTACCATCAGCAGGAAGCTTTAAAGTTTCACCCAGGCTTCTCTAAGTGACAACTTGGTCAGCACTGGCTGGTACACAAGACCAGAGAAAGCAGCCTTATACAGACTCCCTAAGCCTTAAAGCCCCAGTGAATTTCCCAAGGGTATTTACTGCATGTAGATGCGCCAGAGAGGTCTTCCCTAGGTTCAGCTGTATGAGAGTTTTCCAACATGAACATAATTTCTGAATGTAAAACTAAGCTGAAATTGTACCTGTCTGACTCTTCAGTAAACTGGATTCAAATCCAGTTTTTAGACTATAAAAAGAGTACATTGCCATTAGATACAAAACAAATCTTTGCATATAATAATCTTACTTTCAGATACATTCCAGGCTTTGTGCCCATAAATTGTTTTTTTAAGGATACGTACAATTAATGGTTATTTTCATTACGTTACTAAGAGATTATCATATTTTTGGCTTGCTTAGACAAGGAAAGTGAGTGTTACACCATTGTTTACAAATGATGAACCCTGCAAATAGAAAAGGATTAGTTTAAGTTAAAGGATAACTACTATAAAATCATATGGATCAAAATAAGCTATGAGTACACTTAGATCACAGATTAGAAAAAGTAGACTTTTTTTTAAAGTTTAGCTGTTACAGAAATAAAGATTTGGAGCAGCCTTGGAATTATTTGTTCGAAATGCAGTTTGAAACTGTTACAGAAGTGAGTTTATGCCTGGACAAGGCTTACTGGAGTCAGAAAACGCAGCTTGTGACATGAATTTTTGCAGATCCAGAGCTGCATCCTCTCCAGGCATCAGCAAGGACCAGCAACATTTTTTTATTTTGTGCTTGATGCAGAACACAGCTTCAGAAACTTCTTCCCCCCCCTCCTTCCTTTTTGCTAAAAAAGGTTAAGAGAGGGAACGTTGGATAGTTTATGCTGGCAACCCGAACTGGTCCAATACCAAAAAATTTTCAGATGTCTGTGTTGGAATACCTTGCTGGCATACTCACAGTTAAAGCAACTGTCAGATTTGGAGTGATAAGGATTTATTGGTTACGGTGGCAACGACACGTAAAAAGAAATTTTCTTTAAAAAACTGTGACATTACAATTTCTTCTTCTCTGACACATTATAATTTTTAGGTACATTATTTTGAACTGAAGTTTCAGTGTTCTTAATGGAGTGCTGAAAGCAATTAATGGAGTGGCTAGTTTGTGGTGTATATGATGAGAGGGAGAGGTGAACAGATTTTCTTTTTATCCCTGGAAACTCAGCCTGGCTGAAACCCATTCTAGTCTTACATTCCTAAATATTTTTGTAAGTTCACATAACTCTGTACAGTAGGAAAGCTTAATACAGTACTCAAACTTCACTCAAATGGGAGAATTGTCCCTTGTGAGGCACTTGCAGTTTTCAGAAATACCTAAAAGTAATTACTGGTACAAAGGGGAAAAAAGCTATCAAATTCTCAACTTAGCTGCTGACACAGTACAGAAAACACTGTTTTGTTCTGAACACAATGTACTTTAAACTCCCATTTCAGCTGAAAAGCGTGTCTTTAAGGTCTTTAAAAAAGTATTAACTTACTTTGCATTAAGAAACAGATGTGAATATTCCATTAAAAAATGGAAAGAAAACTTGGTGAAAATAACAAACGCACCATGTGTCTGGGGAACGTACATTAGCTGTAAAAGTTTTTTTCACTGGCCATTAATTATAGCACCATAGCAAAAGTGTTAAAGTTCTGGTTGAGAGGGTATGCTTTTTAATAAATTTGGTTTTTTCAGGTACCTACGACTGAAATATTTTCTCCTAATGTAGCACAAGCTACGCCTTTGGCAGTTTTCTGGGTTATAAAGGCATGACAAAAAACATTTTATTTATCCTTCAAGAAGTTTCTTGCATTATGCTGACTCAAGTGGCTTATTTTTAACTCAAACTGCTTTTTTCTACAAGATGAAGCTCACTATCATTGCATAGAACAATTTTATTTTATTCTTTCAAGTTCACAAGCAAATAAAAATACACATTTTTATTCCAGCACAATGTTTCTCTCTGTGTTCTCCTCAGCAAAACACTTTCTAAAGTAGAGCATAGAGGAATTTTGTAATTCTTTTTTTTCACAGAATATGTGCATAGCTCAGACTACACAAACATCCTCTATAGCTCTTCCAGTCACTTTCCATTTCAAGAACGAGGCAATTTGTGTTAACACAAGACAGCTTATCATGCGCTAAGTCTGCATGCAATTTTCTCGTGAGAACAACCATTTTGTACCTACTTGACACACGCAGCACTACACTACACCCAACTAATCAATTCTGTCTATATTAAGAAGTGGGGAGAAAACCTGCCCACAGCTGTTACATTACATCAGCTTTCCTAACTACTTCAGACAACTCATTTTGGGGATTTTTTTTCCCTTTAAACTAAATTGGCATAAAGTACAGCCCTTCTTTCTATTTCTTTTCAATTCTTTTTTTTTTTATTTTGCATTCTCAGAGATTATTGGTGAAGTCCAAGCATCAGAGAACATGCTATGCTTTCTGCAGGCATCCCCAGAAGTTTTGAGGGCAACAAGCTCCCAGGGTCATTGGGTACCCTTAGAGGATTTATCGACTAGCATGATATGAATGAGGAACAGCATGTTTTCATCAGAGACCTCACAGGCTAGTCTACAGATACGAAGTTTTGGAAGAGAGTATCTTACATATATTGGGGTTTTTTCTTATAAGTAAGCAAACAAAAAATGCCTGTCAAATGGTATCAAGCCAGAGATAGAGACACAAGAAAAAGGTTTCAGTAGGGCCCAGAAAACTCTTTGGAAGGGAAGCACAGAGTTTAGAGCTTTCCTTCTGATACTGACTTTTACTCAACAACACCATGACGCTGAGATGTTCCTATTCAGTATATGAGGTCTCACGTTTTATGTATGGATACTAACAGATGAGGCATCAAACTTTGGTCATCTTAACAGTAAACATGCTAAAGACCATGTTGCATGTGAATACAAGACATATTGCAATTTTTTTTTGAGTTTGAAAACATTATTCCATCAACAGCCTACAGCTGAGGGATCAAAACCACAAAACACTGAACACAAGGACTCTTATCAACTCAAATCACAGCTCACTTCACAAGATTAGCTCAGTTATCGATCAACTAACACTAATTTTTATCAGCTTGGCTTCCTAGCATGCTGCTCTGTGACTTCATACAAACTGCCCTTAAACCACATTTGTTTTTCCTACTTCTCCAACCAGCCTGCCATTTCTTTATAGAAAAGATACTCAGCTTGCGTCAGTCCTATGTGGTATAGTTCAGCTTTATCATTCCAAAAGATTCTATATTATGTGAATACAAAACATTTGAAAGGAAATACTACCATCTACGACAAAGATGTTCCTGAAATGCTGTGTACCCACAGAACATTTTTATTTTGCCATGCTAGCATTTCTCACAGAAATCTGTTTTGTCAGGGAAAAAAAATGCAAATAGATACACCCAAAGTACAGCAATGCAACCTAGCAAACCACTGACGTCTTAAATATCGTTACTATACCACATACATACCAGCAGTTGGCAACTTCGTGCCCAAGCTGAAACCATAGTTTCATGCCAGAACTGGAGGAATGTAATCCCAGCAGCGCACTCAGAATGGCATAAACGCCCGTCACACCAATGAGCAGCGCCTGCAAGGGAACGCAGCGCTGGCAAGCCGTATGTCTCATTATGAAGCATGGAATTAAGAGTAAAGACACGGCCTGCTAGCCCATGTTGTTTCTATCAGAGGGAAAATTACCACAAGAACCAGAGAAATGAATGTGGCAGTTTAGGAGACAAACAAAAAACAAGGCTTAAGGTAGAAAGAAAAGATGGGAAACATACTTGGTTCTGGACCCTTGCCCTAAAACTATGGGACTGATTTTACTAACTTATTTTTCAGAGTTAATTACTGCTATTTTCAAACAGCACTGTAATATCCAAAAGGAAACATTCTCTCTTTTTAGAATTACTGCTTTTTTTGCACATTTTGGTATAGCAACTCTACACAAGTAGACATACAGGGTATTTCCTGTTCTCTCAGCCTCTAAAACATGAAGTATGTAATGTCTAATAGTCTGGTTTGTAACTTTGTACTGGTAAATAACAAATGACTAGAGGAAGAAAAACACGTTATTTTTCTGTTAGACTACATTAGAAGTGCTTTGGTAGTTAAAAGAGGGTAATGTAATTTTCCTTTTAATTTCTAACTAAACTCCTCTGTTTCTGACACTCATATTAAGAATAACAAGAGTTTTATAACTCTTGATATAATGCTAAATCTCTCTGATACTGCAACACTAGGACATAATAAGTTCTGGAGTTTACAGAGTTTGAGGAGGTTTTTTGTTTGCTTCGTTTTGGGTTGGTTTTTGTCAGGGGGGAAGTTGTCAGGGGGAAGTGTAAAAAAATGCACATAGCATTACTAAACGAGTAACTTATTGCTAGTCATAGGATGTAATCAAGACAACCATAAAGGACCACAGAATTAAAACAGAGAGGTAATTTTTAATTAAGTTTGCTCAGTTTGACTTGTGACATGGATTCCATCTCTGTTTCTTCTCTGGTTTTTTAAAATTTATATGCAACAATTGCAAATCAGATATCCTCCTTCTGTGCAATTCATTAAAATACTGCCTGCAGCCAAACAATACCTACTTCAAAAAACATTTCACACTGCACTCCTTTACTTCTACATGAGGATCAACAATGTTTTCTCCAAGTTCAGTTTTCTGTTCCATGATGTTTTCAAATGATCCTTCAGGTCTGCTGTTGCCTCTTGCTGCTTACATAACCAGGCAGGTATTTTCATCAAGCGACATTAGTCAGGGCATCCATGGATCTCTCTCCTTTTATACTTACAACACTGAACCCAGAAAATACACATGTATATATTGGTTGCGGTAATAGTACTAGGAGAACTGGAGTATCAATTCCGCAAACTCCAATTCCTAGTGCTGGTCAGGATTTGGTTCACTATGTTAACACTTGCTCGGCATATTTCTAATTTAATCGTGCTTACAAGAAAAAAAAAATATGTTAAATCGAAAAGCTACAGCTGACTTCCATCCATTAAAAAAAAAGGAAAAATATAAGTTTTTACAAGTAGGCCTATTTGCTAGCAGGTTTTATCATTTTTTAATGACAGTATATTAATACGAGTGTTTTATATATGGATCCATTTTATTTGTATTTTTCCCTCTGAAACTTGATTACACCGGATTATATTACTGAAAGAATAGGCCAAATTTATGTCTGGACTAAAACTAAGCAGAAAACGCCTATGTAAAGGACAGTAAGAGGATGACCTCAGCCATATCCCCTGCAGCCGTGCTCGCATTTGCAACAGTCCTCTCAGGTACACAGATCTGCCAGCGCTGCCTCAGTCTTGTCAATGTCAGCCTTGTCACCAAAGATGACAGGTTGAGAGTCATCTCCATCCCTAGGACCCGTGCACACCCTTTGCTATTCAGCCTACACCATGCCTGGATTGGTGCCACGGGATTTAGTGAGAGTGACTTCAGTTGTTGTAGTCAAAACTAAAAACTTTTCTGATACAGGACAATTTGCTGCTACAGAACCTGCCTTTTCAGTGAGATTTATGTTTACTACGAAACTTAGTTAACAACTGAATTTTTGTGACACATGCAGCTGCACAAAATACGTCAACTGAGCATCGGTATCCTCTATCTGCACTCACATATTTGTGCCCATTAAGACTGCTTCCCAGTCAGACTAGGAGTATATCAAAAATAAATAAATTACGCAATCTATATAAGGTAGAAATGTAAAATAATCGGTATTACATAATCATCATCTTACATTTTCTCTCTCCAAATGCACTGAGATCCTCCAGTATTACTAGATTTAGAGATATTAAGTAAGCAGTACTATTTCACAGAGATCGATCAAGTGATGTGACAAAAACTGAATGAAATTTTATGGCAAAATTTACAAGAAGAGAGCCCCTGATTTCCAATCATTTGTCTCAAAAAAAAAAAAAGCCTCTTTCCAAAAATTTTCTCCGAAAGTTTGCTACAACATGCATAAAATTCCCTACTTACACAAATAGCTTTATGATTAAGAAGGATTAATTACCTTTAAGTAAAAGACATAATAGCTAAAAAGCTGTATTTTTAATTGAATGCAACGCCTAAAACAGCATCTTTGAGGATCAGATGATGACAAAAGAAATCTGTCAATAAATAAATCCTGTCATGCAATAAAGTTGCCCAACTTCAACAGTCAGTCAGAAATTTATCCACTATGAATAAGGTAATTTTAGCTAGGTAAGGTGATAGGGGAAACTTCTCATTACAACATCACATTTTACTTGCAATAAATTAATAAATAAATACATTTGTATTTTTGCATGATTTACAACATATAATTCAGATTTAAATGTTAAAGAGGAATTTATATTTGATGCTAAAAAAATCTTCAAAGAGTGGAACTGAAGATATTCTGGTGCTACAAGGATCATCTCTGTATCCCCTTTCCGTCTGATATCAGACTCGTACCAATCTCACCAATCCACGCCATTAAAATTGTAAGATATTAAAATGATTTTATAGAAACTGGATTTTATGGAACTAAATGGATTTTACAGAAAAAAATACTTTTTTCTGACATGCAATTATTTAGCAATAATTCATTTAAACGTTACAAACTTCATTGACAGATACATGAAGTCAGATATTTAAAGAACACATTCATTTAGCTGGACGTCTGTCTTCTGGCTGTATCAGAGTAAATGTGACATTGGCATTATTGAGTAACAAAATTATCGTAATGGCAGAGGACCAAGCACCAAAGGGAGGCAAAATCCCAGAGGATCCGGGTTGTTACCACCGCAAAGGAAGACTGGCAGTGGCACACGTGGAAAGAGCCCCAGGATGAGTAAAGAATCTGGTCCTAACCCAGGGATATGGTACAAGCCCAGACAAAACCATCTTTCAGTGGCTGACTATGGCATTCATGATCAGTGAAAAAAATGAGATGGATAAGCAGCTGTGTGCATTAAGCTCTGAAAAATACAGCCCAATTTACTAGCTTACCACTCATTTTCTTGGTATAAATTGGTTCTCTCCGTGCTCCAGGATGAGCCTTAAAAAAACATTCATTTCACAAAAAGCTATTCTAATTTTAGGTGATAAGTAATTATTATATGGGTAAATATTTTCTTCTCTCCTTCTGATTTGCCCGCAGCCTGACATAATGTTCATACCTACCCAGCCAGCCCACCCCTCACCCTGTATTTATAAAGCTCTATTTTCTGAGTATATCCAACCTTTAAACCTGTTATTTGCAATAGATGTGCCTCTGGAAGAACACGTATCTTCACTTCAGTAATTCTTGTATTTTCAGAGCTTTCCTTTTTGAGATTAATATTTATAATTGCCTTAGTACTGAATATATTGCAGGCAAGAACACTTAACATCGATTAAAAACTTCCATCTATGTCAGCTGCATCTAGAAGTGACAAAGGGAACTATCCTGCTTCATGTAAACACTAGCATCATCATAATTAGAAAGACAATCTCTTCATCTGACACTGAAACCAAAAGGGTAACTCAAAGTTCAACTGCAGAGGAATATGAATTGTTTTCAGTCTAGTTTAGAGTAGGTGCACAAAGTACAGATACTTGCTCCAGGAGAAAAATCATTCCCCATGACTATTCCCACCCTTGCTCACCTACGGGAATGCACTCAACCACTTCAAATACTAATGCAGCAGAATGAGGGGTTTTTTAAAGAATTACAAGACAACACAATAAGAAATTTAACATGAAAAACGGCTTAGATTTCTCCAGGACTCCCAGATATATTACTAGATAAGAAAAAATAACAACTGGAGCATTTGTATATTTGCTCTTTGAGAATATTTCAGGTGAATTTAAACAACAAACTTGTTTGTTATCATTATCAACCAGATCTATAGAATTTACTAAATCCATGTGGGATTTGAAAAACAAGAAAAAGTGGCAAGAAAATCATAGACACTTGAAAGGAACTTGTACTGGTTTTCCTTCCTCCATATTTCTCCAAATACAAAAAAATGATAAAACCAAACAGTTCCAATCATGCCACGACTACTTACACATCAGACATCTCTAAGAAACAGGGTTTTAAATTGTTCTTTTCCTAAATAACATCACAGCATTTCTCTAAACACTGCTAAATGGCATGGGAGATGAGTTAATGTGGTCATTTGAGGTCTCAAAGCTTATTAATCTATTTTCTGTTAAAAGCACTTGCATTAAGTTATGGGCACACTCCTTAGTTGCAAGCTCTTCAGGGGAAAAAGAAAACAAAAGTTGTAAAATTGGATCCCAACTGTCTGTCTGAAATATTATTAGTTTATAATAACTAGCGTTTTTCTATTTTATAACAATAAAAAAAGAACACAGAATTCTAAATTTAATTTATGAAGTTTCCAACTTTAAAGATGTCATATATATGTGTGGAGAAAAAAAAATTTAATAGTTTCTTTAAGCATATTTCCAAACCTTCACAGTGCCTGGGAAGAACATCTCTGGTTCTTTACATGTGTGTGTGTGTGAACACGTGCATGTTTTAAAAGCATAGGCAAGAAAAGAAAAGAAGTGGACAGTAATTCAGAGAACGTAAATTGCATGTTTAAAGAAGTACGTCAGTATATCAAAATGTAAAACCTTTATATTTTAGCCTTTCATCACTTGAGTTTTGCTGAAGAACATCTAAATACCGTATTTTTATACCAGCTGTTTAACAACACATTTTTCCTATGGTCTAATTTGTTGTGCTTGCCTTTCCTGCCCTTTCATTCCCTCAAGTTAATGTGTTATTACTTCAATTGACAGTACCATATATAGTTGCAGAACGTCATTCTGAAATGCACTGAAAGTAGTTTTTATGCAATCTTATCTAATAATAACTGAGGACAACATGAGACTGCATAGCACTGCCACACAGTAACTTTAAATATAGGAACACTTAATAAAAGTATACACAACCCAAGTGAGACCTGGTCAAATAAGACTGATCTATACAGCCAAAAAAAAAAAAAGCTCAAAAAATTAATTCAATGCTAAATTCTTACAAATACTTTAGTATTATTTTTCTTTATCTAGAAATATAGGGAAAATGTAACAGCAAGTTTCTGTAAAACAGTCACTGTTGAAGTATTAGTGCCTTCTATGCTTTTCTTCTGGGTCAACTGTGAAAAATATGTGTAATATTACTTAGTGGTTTTTCATCCTGATTTCCCAAGGAAACACTGCTTATGCAATCATGATGAGTGTTTAAGATCTAATTTCCTAGTCTAGATCTTGACTTTGGGTGCAACACAGCTGGAGCATCTGGCCCAACAACCTCAGTCCTTGTCCCCAGAAGCATCATGTGGACTATGGCTGGCCAAATATTCTGAAGCATAAAAAGACTTGCTACAACTATTACTAATATTACTTTGCAACACACTGTCCAGAAACTGCAATTTCTTTGGAGTAGAGTCCATACCATACACTGCCACGATACGGTATCTGCTAGTAACCTGGTAATCTGCCTTAGCCTATGACTCCTTGGGTAATAGCAATGGTTAACCCCACTGCTCAAAAGTTAAAAATAAACAAACACATAATAATTTTTTAAAAAATCAAACTGTAAATCACAGACTTTTCTATTTAATATATTGTTACAGTTTATGGACTACATTATATAGACTTAATTTTTCATTTGTTCAGATCCTCCAAATCACTATTTTAACTAAATGAGAGCTTCTGGATTGCTGAGACTTATTTAAAAGGACTATCTCACCATTTCACGGCTTTGAAAGACCGCTTTGCCTTTCTTTTATGGTACCCAGAGCACAAGAAAAACTTGTTTAAATGTCTATGATAACCAATGCTCTCCTGCTCAGATCAATGCATCTCCCAAGAAGATAGGACACTGACTACAGACAGCGAAGGCACTGGAACGGAAACCTTTACAACCTGTCAGGTCTTTGCCCCATGCTCCAGACTCAAAGTGAACTCACAACCTCCTGAATATGAAGCCGTCTCCACAGGGTGTATCACAGAAATGGGTTCAAGGTGCTCACTCTCACTTGTCGAACTTATGGTCTTCCAATTAAATTCCACAAAGCTCTTTATATTTTAACAGTTTCTTTACCACACTTGCTTCAAAAGCGTTTATTTATTTTCTTACCTGATTTTATTCCAACTCAAGGCCTATATAACTGAGCACCATACAAAACTTGTTTACAGAAAGTTTTTATTCTCGCATGGTATTTAATTAATGATATTCACTTCTTAATGCTTGTTTTTAGTACTAAAAAGTAAGCCCAGTGGCACAGAGATGCACCATGATCCAGATGCCAGAACACATTTGTCAGTCAGCCTTTCCAAACCAGCGCAAGGGAGCAATTCTTAGCTTCGGAAAACTCAAACTAAGTGGAGAGAGTATGCCATCTCTACAGATTGCTCGTGAGGCACTGTTCACACACATACAAAATACAGAAAAAGTACCTTTTATGAGACAGTGTTCTTCAAAGCAGTTTTACAAACTGCCCAGTAAAAATACTAATATTTCATAAATGTATTTTGATCACTATTAGGTATATAGTTTTTATTACAGACACTATTAAATGTTTAATTTTAAATATTAATCAAGTACTAGTAAACAGAGGATTATCCTCCTATTACTAAAAGGGAAATAACTGTAACCTCAAACATTATTTTTCCTGGCTGGCAGTTGTATCCCCTGGAAACCTAGTATGAGATTTCCTTTTACAGCAGTAACACAATTTAAGATAATCTGAAATAGAAACCCTGTAATACTCATGCTATGGTTGAAAAGAAAAGCCATTATCAGAGAAGTCTACAGAAACAAATAAAAACCAGGTCCGACTAAATTTTTGAAAAAAATTATATATTTCATGCATAATACAAGAGTTCTACGATAGTCTTAGCTTTAGAGAAATCGATTCTGTCTTACTCTTAGAATGGACAGTTAAGGGGCAAACAACTTATGTTTCTCAGTTTGCTTGATGAAAGTTGCATAAAATGAGGAGCTCTAGTTTGAGACAACTGCTCAGTGAGGTCTCTCACTTGTGTAACATGCTGTTGAGAAATCACCAGAACTTGGGGGGACTCATACTTCTGTAATCCAATTCCTATTGTGACATGCACTGAAAAAACAAAATAATAAGGGAAAAGTTGTCGCTAGCTTATTGGAGTAGGGCTTCAAACCATTCTCTGCTCAAAAAGAGGTTTGGAGCACTTCACGATAGGAAAGAGCCAGAATATAGAAGTCACTCAGTTCTACCTGAAATTTTACTTCTCCTCTAAAGTTTTTAAATTTGACAGTGAAGGATTTTATTTTCCACGTCAGCTAACACTCTTCTGGCTTATGATCTCATGGTAACTACAAAAGAATTACAGGCACGCAGGATTCTTGTCTTTATGGCATTCATATTACTAATTTTCTGTTCTGAACAGAACCACAAGAAGAGCAAAGCCAAATTAAATGAGGAATCCTTAACTCCCTTGCACCCGTGTTAACAAGCACCTGATCTTGTAAATTTAATATTATCTTAAAGGAAGCTGGATTTTCCTGCTACTGTACTTTATAAGATTCTCTACCTTCCCATTCAGGCAAGGAAAAAAAAAGTTCTTGTTGGTCCATTTTGATGAGCCATAAACATCAACAGCAGCTGCTGTCATAGCTCTCCATGCTAAGCACCTGAAGTACCACTCTGAATCAGCTTCTGTGAAAATGCAAAGCTGGGGAAACTTTGTTCAAGAGTTAGAAGCACTCATCTAGATGTAGTTAATTCACATCCACATCCTAGTAAACTATTCCAGCTGTTCTCACCCCCCTAGCTGAAACTGGGACTTTGCAGATATTGATAAGAAGTGTATGCAGCCAGAGAACCAAGAAAAAGAGCATCTCAATCTGATGAGAATGTCACCACTTGCATTCTAGTCTTTGCTTCAAGGACCACTTAAAAATTTTGTATTAACACCAGGGCCAAACAGCACTATAGGCAGAGGAGATGATACTCATTTCATCTGTAACATTGTAAAAAATCAATACAATAAAATTAAGAAAGTTTAGATGGTGATGATACCTGAGGCTACGCACCTAAGGCATTTTTTTGTTTTCTCGCTATTCTCAATACTGTTTGCTACGTCTTTTGAGGTTGAACTGAAACAAGATAACTAATAAAGTTTTTAAAAGTACATCCTGAGTATCATTCCCCAATGTAAATTAAATCTTAAAAAACCCAAGAGGAAATGTTTTCCTCTATTTCTAAACACTAATGCTTTACTTGCAGTACACTAGGATTTAATTTACTAATTTCCCTCCTTGCAATAAATTTGTAATCTTATCCCCTATTCTAAATTGCTTTGTCTAAAATGCTTGTAAACTTCTTTATAAATCTCATATCATTGTTCCACCTAAGATTAAACCAGTTAGTAAATAACACACGGCTACTCTGCATTCCATACTATTTAATATCGCCAATATTAAAGAAGTATTTGTTACATCTATAACTGTATGCAGAGAAAGTTTAGTATTCCTTTACATAACTGTTCAGACAATTAGCTTTATCCTAACCGTGCAAGGTGCTTAAGAGATTGGCTCCAGACCTGGAAATACATTGTTTAATTTTAAATTGTGGTTAGAATATTCAAATATCTCAGCATCATATACTTATTCACCTTATTACACAACCACAAACAGCATGCACATCACACGCATATGTAGTAAAATATAGCTAAATTTGATTTTAATATGTAAATTTTTTGCATATGAAAACATTCATACAACATAGAACCTATTCATGCATTCATGAATGTAGCAACTACTTTATATCAATAGCTACATAATGAAGGTATTCTTACAAAGCAATATAAAAACAGTTTAGCTTAAGCTGCAGGAGATATTGTACAATAGGCATGATATAATTGCTCATTTTAGATGCACTGTCAAAGTAAGTTGCCTATAGATATAAAAAATAGCCTTTTAGACTTGCTCACATGATTATTCTCAAATGAGTGAGTTTATATATACACAGAAAGCAGTGTTCCTACAGTATAGCTGTTACAGCTTATCTATTCCATTGAAGTTTCCAAATGTTTTCTTCCTAACTCATTAGTTGCTCCTGAGCTCCTCTTGCCTCCTCCAAATATTGGCTAGAAATACACGGTCACGGGGCTTTATCAATGCCATTGACTGCTCCAGTGATAAATTCTGTCCAATTCCTTTAGAATATAATTAAAATACAGAATAGAATTAAAAGTAGAATACAATTAAAATGGAAGTATTGGAGACTAATGAGTTAAACAACCCAAACTACATATCAGGAATATTAGTGTTACCATTACGTATACCAGTCTTCACTTTGATAGTGTACATAGTGTAGTACAAGTCCTTGGCTGGATGTTTGTTCTAGTCCCAAATTGATGGCGGTGCTTTCTTGTATTTTCCACGTCCATCCCCATTCACTTACTTTTACGCTGTTTCTTAACTTGATGACTGCCTAGAAACTCTACTGTGCAATACAGTTCAGAATATCTCAACTTCATTATCTGGTGTGTGGTTTTATACATAAAATACAATCACTTTCTAATCGAAGGTGGGACGAGGCGGATCAGTTACTCACAGTCTCTCCAGGGATCTCAGCCCGAAGAAAGAGCCATTCTTCAACCACAAGATCTTGTTGTTACTCAGAATCCTACAAGGAGTCAGGAAAGAAGCTGGTTAACAGAACATGATAATTCCACTGATCAAAACCATGTAATTATAGTAAATGACTGCTCTGGAAAATACTAATCACAAAATTCTCTGCTTCATTTGTGTTTTTCCATCATAGCAGTAAATAAAATTACCATTTCCTGAAGTGCATAGTTTCTTCTTTATTAAATAAAAGCACATTCAAGAAACATGTCAACAAATGAATTTTGGCTTCAACTTGAAAATTGTAACACCTATAAATGCCCACATTTCACACATAAATTCTAAATTACCACTAGGAAAGGTACTTGTTGGGGTTTCCCAGTCAGCAAAAAGGCTGATGAAGCACAGGACATGTTTAAAACTGCTCCAGTAGATTAGAGGACAATACAGTCACTTTGCAGTGGCTGCTGTAGCAGGGCTGTACAAAGAATGATATCATCAATGCCTGATAGACACACAGCAAGTACTTCATTTTCTATAGGAAAGAAACAAAAAACCCACACTTTTACCACAAAAACAGACTCAAAAAAATATTTTCCTCTTGCAACCTCTTCAAAGTAAAAATTCAGTCCTTAAGCTATGCCTGGCCCATTAAGTACCACCACCATCAAGTACACATGCGAACTGGCGCTGCATGCAAGCTATTGAAAAATTTTCTGTTCTTCCTCTTCATGTTAAACCACCGTCAAAATTACAACTGGCTCTTTCTAGGCTAGTGATTTTTCATTGCTGTATTTTCCTAGCTATTTCAGAAGCCATACAACATGAACATGCACTCGTTCTGAAGATGTTACTATTTTAAAACCTTACAATATACAAAAGAAATGTAATTTAGTTTAGAAGATCAAGAAATCTTTTTTTAAACATATCTAATGATTATGCAATGCGCAAAATAAACATGTATCTGTGAAAAAATCTAATTCCAACTGCTTGAGAAATGAGCTTTTTAATGTAACATTTACAATAAATTACACTTCTCTAGTGCACAAATTCCATTTCAAAATAACAGACATATTTTGCAATACGAATAGAAATTTTTAAAAAATCAAAAGAAATTTTATGCTCTTAACTAGAAAACTTGAGACTTCATTAACTGATTTTTTTACTTTTGTAAAGTTTTAAGATATTCTTGTGGAACTGTTTTAACATGTCTTGCTCTTAGCATTTCCCAATGTATTTGAAGAGTAAGTGCTTTGCCTCAGCGTACACCTGTTACGTAGAATCTCAAGCCTCGGTGCAAAAGACAACAGGTAACACTGACTCATAGTGAAACAGAAAATAATTACTGATGTAGGAAAGTTAAAATACTGTAATGTTAGTAAGATTTTGAGATTTTTGCAAGTTATTTCTAAAATTCACCAATAAACGTGTAAATATAGTTTGATGCAATTTGATAGCCCACTGTCAGAGAACATGGACAACAGAGTAGCTCGGATCTGACCTGCATGTTATTGCACTGTGTTACTGAATACGCTTGTGCAGCAACATTACTCCTCACGCAGAACCGGTCAGTATAAGCCGCACGTGGCAATTTGGGATCAATCACAAACACTTAAACCCAGGCATCTGAAAGCACACAGAAGCCTATGTTTACGGCAAAAATTAAATATGCTCCAATATACACACAGTCTATTGCTATCAACTAAGAAACTCCACATCTCACGAGAACTTCCTTCTAGTTCTCAGATTAGAAAGCACACGTATGACACTAAATATTTCTCTAATCTTCCAACTCTTCACTAGCATCTTAGCAATATATTTCAGCAGTGACATGCTGAAAGACTGCAAACTGTTTCAATTTGTCTTGTCAGATTTTCTGAACTGTTTATGTGCCCATACGATAACTAAATTGCAAAATTGTTTTAAAATTCTGAATACCTAAACTACAAAATGTAAAAACATGAAATTCCCTGTTGTTTTGTTCTGTTATTTTCTTCACCTTCTCTTCTGAGGCTGCACATAGCTCGTGCCAGTCAAGAAAAAACAAAGTCCTAAAATTAAAATTAGCTGGGCTTGGAAAGAATAACATCATAAATTCCACTTCATATTGGGTCATTTGGTTATATGCTGTGTTACAGAGAGCCCATCTTTGAGATCTATTACAACGACATTAGATATAAATATTATATTTGGACTGTTCTGCATAGCCTGATTTGCAAAGATACATGCACTTCAGAACTCTCATCTGGCTTAGATACAAGTATTTCTTTCTTTGAAAAATTTTCATGGTACAAATTTGTTTTTCCAGCCTTCAATGCATTCTGCCCAGAAAAAGAGGGCAGTCTGAACTTTGCTGGCAACTCCATGAAAATGCAGCACAAGCCAGCAGCACACGGGTCTCCTCCTCTCTACCTCTGGGTCTCCTTCTGTATGGCCCTAAGTGTGTACACTGAAACCAGTATCATTAACCTACATAAAACAAATTCCTAGAAATTAAAGAGAACTATCTAACAGGTAATAAATCACAAGATTAAGCAGAACAATTAGTTCATAAATGGAACACTCGGTAAAGACAGCTCATGTTCTACAATACTGCTATCTCATTCAGTCATTAGCTTTTATTTTTCTGAAAGATAAACTGAGTCTTGAAAAATACAACAGACACCACAGAACTTCAAAAAAAAATAAAAACCATAGAACTTAACAGTGTAAATTCGAGTTCCTAAATGAAACCTTTCAAATCTGTACACCAGACTTTCACACAGAGATCAGGTTTCAAAAATCAAGTTTCCTTCAGGGCCTTCTCTTCTCTACAGTGCCAACTAAAATTAAAGTTTTATAAACAAAGTAATATGGGTATTACAGTTAAAATCAGATTCTTTTTCTGTTCAGAATCACAGCTTTAGAGAACCCTAGCATTCCAATAAGGTCCATGGAGAGGGGGCAGGAGGGTGGAATCTTCTCTAACAATGAATAAAAGTTATCTACATTTAATTCAGCTGGTTGGTACGCTACATGGAAAGAATCCACCTGATTTTAATCAGCTTTAGTGATGTCAAAGAATGCACGGGCTGTTATTAAGAAGGATTTCGTTTGCACTGAAGACTGATTCTGTGACTACGATGAACAACTTCACTGGCAAACTTAAATCACATTATTTTTCAGAGAGTAATTAATCACTTTTTAAACTTTTGATGCAACTCATAACATTCTTCCCTTCTGAGGGCATTTGCAGTGGAAATGAGGCTAGAAGGGAGGAAAGTTTTGGTTATAAAGTTCAATATACTAACTCAGAAATTAGGTTTAACCATAGAAGATGAAAAATTTTTTAAAGTAATCAATGCCTGGTCAATTTGTAGCTCTTACTCTTGATGCTGAAATTACACTGAATAATTTTGTATATTACTTCTTTAGAAAAGTAACAGAATGGACATGAAATGCATGAAGTATGACTGAAATAGCTAGCTAGCTCTTTTCCCTTGAACACAGTCACTTGCTTACAGGGAGATGTTTGTAATTAGAGACCTGCGGAAATTTCGCAGGAAAAGAGAGACATGAAAAGCATCCTTTTCTTGTACTGACAGATGCAGTGGGCTAGTAGATAAATACATGAAAAATGGTGCTATACATGTATTTGATTTTCGATAGCTTGTAACATAATTATAACTTTCACAGGTAACAGAAACTAGTCACTTATTTTAATAAAAGATTAAATATAGTTTGGATTTTTAAAACGAATCACCACTATGCACCCACTATGATTAAGTCTTTCTCACATTCTATTTCTTCACCACATTTTCACTTGTCTGTTTTTTCTCTCATGTGCTAGCAAATCACAGTGATAAATATTGCTACATATTGCAACTACATCGCTGGCTTAAATAATTATCGGTTTCCAGGCATGTGCTAAGAATCTCACATTTTAAATATTTTGTTCTGAGGATAGAAACATTAAGTAAATGAGCACACTTTATTTCAGTGAAGCACTTTTCCAAAACCAAAGTCCCCTTCAAGTTTTATTTTTCTTAAAAAAACAAACACACACACACACACACAAAACTTTCCTGGAGAAACCACCTGAGAAGGTATTTATTTTAAAGTTCAGTTTGCAAAATATCTTTTCACTATATATAGTGATCCAAACCCCACATAACTGGAAGTTAAAATGGTGGTACTTTCAGCCCTAGCCCTCCTGGGATAGATCTAACTAAAATAGCCCTGGGGAGAAATCCACTAGCCACCACCACTCCGCTGATCAGACACATTATGAACTGTTTGCCCATTTCATTGACCCTTTCACATCTTCTGTCGCTGCTGCCTCTTCTCCCAAGACACTTTAGTGAACAGTTTATCCCAGGGAGCACGTTCAGAACTCCAGCACTATTCCTGCAGACTCTGACGGGTTATCCTTCAAACACTCTCTCACGCCCTGCAGCGACACATGAAAGTATGTAAACCGTATGTGTAGTTTCACAACGCAAATGTACTTCTCTGGTGGGCTGCAACACAGGCTGCATGCTATTTCATTCATCCTGCACTGGAAACACACCAACCAACCTCACACGTACACAAGGACAAAATCATGCCAAGGAGCATGCTAACAACTGGGAAGCATGGATGGTCAACAAGCCAGTACTTCCCCTCTCTCCTGGACCTCTTTCTTTACCAATATAGATACACCTAAAAGGATGAATTGTTCTAATGGGCTACAAGCCATCTCTCTGATTTTCTTTCTGGTTCTTCCATTAGAATTAAACAAGCACAAATCTTATCACAGATGCTATTTTATGTGGATGCTATTTTTGCTTTTGTGAAACAATGGAAAGTGCAAAAAGACATAATCCTGTTCAACAAAGTCTCATTCAGGTATAAAACATACCCAATATAAGAGAAATCAACTGTAGTATTTAAAAAGTATCAAATAAAAAGCTTTTTATCATAATGCAAACAAACTTGAACTTTCTACAACCCCTCAAGCAGAGAGAAAGAATCTTTTTACCCTGCCTTCAAAGTCAATGGACTTGGGTTCACTCAACATTAGGGAGGAACAAATTCCACAGCTGAGGCTTCTTCAGTGAGATGGTACTGCATCCCACCCAGCGAAGCGTAAAAGCTGTGAGCTCACACAGCAGCGCATCCACAGAGAAAGCACATCTCAGATAACTGAATCCAAGAAAGACAAGACATTTAGATGAAGACTGCTATTCCTGAATGCATAGTGAACATAGAAGGAAGTGTGACCCATTACTGAAAATATGTATTTCCTCTGATAATATTCACAGTGCAAAATCAACAAAAACCACAGGCAAAAAAAACCCGCCCAAGCTTCATGAACAAACAGTAAAAAGTCATCTTCCACCTGATTTTCTGCTGGGCAGCCCAGGAACTGGTTCAGACCAGACTCGACCCAGTCCTGTGTCTACCTAATAGATAAGATGAACAACAAATGTCTAGAAAATTAATTCCTCTGAAATCCTTTTATTAGGGCCCAGTCACTGAGAGCAGCTGAACGTGCACTGAAGTACTACAGGAGACACAAACCAGGGATCAACCACACCCGCCCCTGCTGTGCACTTCCTCTTAATTCCTGTTTGTTTTTCCACTTCTCAAGTTAAAAGGTGTGTTAGAGGGATGTCCAAGATAATTTGACAAATGACAGAAAGTTCAGTCCGTTAAGATTGTACATCTGGGACCTCTGTGTTGGGGGTGTGTTTAAAAAATTGTGTTTCAAGTTCTACAGGTTGCCTTACATGCTAATTTCAGTTCAAGCAGATGGGAATATCTTTTATTTTAAAATAAAAATGTAAGTACTAATAGGAGTTAATCATTTTACCTGGAAGCCTGATAACAGCTGACATGTTGCAGTTTAAGCTGTTTTCATATGGTATGTGGTTAACTACAAAAGGAGTGTGAGGAGACATCCTATGAAATACTTGGACATAGTGGTAGCAAAAAATGTGTGAGAATACCATTTCATTTCTTTATGGTATCAGAGTAAGACTAGAATTATTTATATTGAAATACTACCGCGTAAAATGAAAAACTATTTTTAAGGTTTTAAAATCCCTCTCAGAATATTGTTTATTCCCACAACATCCATAATTCTGTTGAGATTTGCACCATAAAAATTAATTGACAAGGAGCTAGCACCACAAAAATGGCAGGAATAGAAAGGAAAAAAGAATGCCTGCTTTTTGTGCCACATATGTAGAGACATATGGAGCTATCATAAAATACAGGTAGTAACTGCTTTTTTTTTTTCCCCTCCAAACTGAAGACCAAGGCTGAGCTACTAACTAAGGCTTCAATAGATAATATCAGATAAACTCGGAGGGAAGTCATAGAACCATAACAGAACTGACTGAAGAAGTGAAGAGAGCAAAATGACTGAAGAACAGTACAGACAGCTAAATAGGTGAATGGGGCGTGGGAGACCCCTACAGATTTTGATAACCAAACACAAAGGAAGAAAAACCTGTAAAAATTAGGAGTATTCATCAATTCATTATATATTACTATTCGTGTACAGTAATTCATAGCACCTGCTACCCTTTTCAACTTTGAGAACATCAAACCTTAAAAAAGGTGAGTTATCAGAATACTAAAGATGCATATGATGGTCTCAAGTGACACCTCTCTTACCTAAGGGGGTTGTGGCCCATTGTATCGATTTTTCAAACTGAACAAAGTATGTTGTCAACATTCTTAAAAGGAATCATGCAGAAATCCTGTAGAAAGTAATAAAACCTAGTCACTTAGCACCTCTAAATCCACCTGGTTTTATCATGTATCGTATATACCAGCTTGTGTTAAACACATTCACTCGCAGCATAACCAATCCCACGCACTAGTGAAAACAGAAAAATACTCAAAAATTACCTTCCACTGTAGATAGCATGTTACATGTGGCAAAAAACCCCAAACAGCTATAGCCAAAGAAGCAGCAACAGTGTAATAATTATCCTTCTAATCAGAACAGTACCAACTGAACAGGTATTTCCAGATCTTGACGCTATTTGATGATAGCAAAAGAAGCAATGCAACTATAAGCACTGAGAAATTTCCTTGCAGGTAATTATTTATTTAAATGAAAGTCCTTCCAAAAGTGCAAAGAAACGCTAATAGTCTGCCATACATTTAATGAAATGCAGGAGAAACTGTAGCTGACTGCTCATGTTATGGAAATACAATACTGCTTTTGTGGAAAAATCACTGTTTAATAGCCTCACTTTCCGTAATCCAAAATATAAGGCAAAACTCTTATTTTTGTTGCTTCGGTGTTCATACTGGTGGCTTTTCATTAATAGTCCTCTTGGGTGGTACAAGAGACTGCTAGGTCAGATTCAAAATAACAAAGCCAGAGAGTTCTTGCATAAATTATCACACCAGCTGATTTAATCAACTAAACCCATATTCAAGAGCATTTTTGTGTAAGTAACATCAATTCAAACAGTAAAACAAAATATCATCATCACTAGTGTCCTGGTTTAAGCTAGGACAGAACCAATTTTCTTTTTAGTAATTTTACTTTTCAGTTAAGTCTCTTCTAAGTGACTGGACTCTCTGAAATTAATAGCATGGTTTTCAGACAGTTTCTGCTTCTAAGAGTGATAGTGTTCAATGTTTATAGTTATTACTGGACTAACGGTAAGAATAGTTTGCAGAAAGGCTCTTGCTTATACTTATTCCTATAGAAACCAAGGTCACTGCTCGGTTTTCCTAACTTTCTTATGTGCCATAAGTCAAAAGGAGTAAAAGGGTGGCACCTGCGGGGAGGAGCAGACAGGACAGATGACCCAAAACTGACCAAGCAAAATATTCCAGCCCATACATATCATATTCAATATAAAGCTGAAAGATCATGAGGGTCAAGCTCTCTTCTTCTATGGCCTGTGTCTGAGGAGGTCTCTGTCCGTTTCTTATTCTTTTGATCCCAATCCATGTGTTCCTGAATCCAGTTCCTATCTGCTGCTGAGTCCAGTCTGGGGCTTTCCTAGGACCTGCCCTGCATCGGCGGTGGTAATATGATCATCATCAGGGCAGGAGTGCGATATTGGTTTGTATATATTTCATTATTTCCCATTGACATTACTATACTTTTTATTGTTATTCTTTCATTAAAGCTGCTCTAATTCTTCCAACCAGTAAGTGTCTCTCCCTTTTTTCCTTTCCCTTCCCCTTCTGCAAAGGGGAAGGGTTAATAGAGAGCATCTGTCATCCATTTAATAGCCAGCCCAGCCTTAAACCATGATAACACAACTCCCTAATACTGGCTCAGCGATATTAATGTATTAACACAAGGAAGCAGAAAGGTCATTCTCAAGTCGAAACCTTCATACAATTTCTTAACAGTGGGGGAGTGAAAGAGTTCCCAGCTTTTGAAACAAGCACCCCCCAACCCCCTACAGGGTGATATTCATTAACTGAACAGCACAAGAAGCAGGAGGAATCAAAGCATTACAGGATTCTACACTCAAAGTTTAATCAATTGTATTCAATAAAGTCAACACCTTCAAACCTTGTATCATTAGTGGATGATTGTAATGTTTGACAATATAAACAATACGTAGAATAAAATTATACAGTGCTATTTCCTGAAATCACACAATATTGAAGTGCTGAGTATACAAAAATGTGATGAACAATTACTATTTTACTACAACATGTACATGTATTTATATCACCATTAAACTGTCTAGATAAATCTTGCTTTTAGGAGTTTTGAACTTGAGTGCAGATAACTTTTTAAAATGTAATCTAAATAAACTAACACATAATCTTTTGATAACACATTTTCACTGCATCTTTTGAAAAACAGATAACTTTATCTAACTTTTGGACTATGCCTCTATACCTACCGTGTGCATGGTCTTCAGTCGAGAGATAGGTATGCATGTTTTAATCTCTGTGATGGATCCTACCGAGCCTAGCAGAATTACTTACGTGAATTTAATTTATCATGTGTGTTAATTTTTGAAGATCAAAGACTCTATTGTCAACATTTTCTTTGGAAAAATAGAGGAATTGTTCAAAGCTCTCTCTACAATGAGAATGAAATCTTTATATCTGAACTTTCAACAAAACACCATTTCTAAAAGCATATGTAAGGCAACTGGTGACAGCATGGGTCTGCATGCCTTGATGTTTCTGGTTTTGCCTTTGACTTACTGCATAGTCTTCATTCAATGACTATGTATTTGAAATGCATTTTTAGTGGGGAAAAATGAGACTGATACAGAATATAAAAAATAATGAGTTGTTCTTCACTAAGCAGGCTGGTGTAATATGCAAATGGCTTTAATGAAGCGATTGTTTATAGGAGAATAAGCTTTTGATTTGCTTGTCATTCAACGCAATTGACATTATGGGGAAATGACATTCTTATATTTGTTTCTCATTCAAACTTTTATACAATTCACTGATAGCTACGATGCAAACAACACCAGGAGGAGCAGACCAGCTGAGTGAACAATGCCCAAGAACAGTGTGCAGATTTGAGCATTTCAGTGTGCTTGGCACCAATTAGACAAGAGCTGAGAAGTATCTTCATCCTGTAAGACAGGAATTTTGACACTCGTTTCAGTGGGACTAAGGATTTAATTTAATTCCCCATTTCAAAATGGTTAAAGTAATTTGCTATGGTGATTCATGGCAGGGTCAGCATAACAACATGTCTTTCCTCCCTCCTGGGCTTACACTCTACCGCTCATCCAAGTAATTATCAGCATCCCAATCTGCCTTGCAGCTCTCGCAGGTGAGCCAGACTTGCTGTTTACATCACCTACAATACATTCAGGTGGCTTTATTCTAAAAATAAATTCTGAATCCTTGTTTAAGTTCAAGAATTTTAATAAGATTAATTAAATTTTAATAATTTATTTGGTCAAGTTTTTTTAAGAAAGAACTCACCTCCCCTAATTAGGATTTTACAACACCTTTCTTTCTTCTAAGTTATTCTGGAAAAAGATTAACAATTCCTGAGTCACCATTTCTTATTTATTGCACTTTTTATATTACCTTTTATTTCCTTCATAAGATATTTTCAGCATTACTGTTATTCAGGCAACCACCCTTCTTTTAAAAACTGAAACACCTGTTCTACTTCTTCCAGTTTTGCTAATTTTGTATGTATTTCTAAAACAGCAGTGTAAAAGCCTGCATATTATTTCTGAAAACATGCTCAGAATTGTCTTCAAAATACTCACGTGTCTTAGTTAACTACAACAGGTAAGCAGTGCCAATTGCTGAATACAAATTTTTCACTGTAGTAATTTATTTTGATTTCCCTCCAAATTGGTTTATTTACATAATGCTTATATCTTAACTGTGACTGTAATCATGTTTTAAAAAAGAGATATCTGCAGTAGTATTTTTTTTAAATTATGGTGTATATCATCTGATAACTCAATAAAAAACAAAACTCATTCTGGATCCTTTGGGTAATATATCTGAAAACTGACAGCCTGAGAAAAACACTGGTCTGACAACATAAAATAATTCCTAACTGAATTTGAAGAGAAACTTTTCTCATAAGGAGACATTTTAAAGAGCTAGGTTATTAAATCCAAATTGTTTGCGCTATGTTACCTCAACCAGTAGGACCGCACGTCAGAATGCTCCTCTTAGTCCTCCATTTTGTTTCAAAGACTGAGAGAAACGGAGATTTAACTGCTAATCGGGAGTGACAAAGAAGTTTTTCTGCAGACAACTACTGATACACGCTCTGGCAGAAGGAGATCCCAAAATTAGAACAGTTGGTGATTGTTCATATTTAATTCAGAGAGCAAGCAACCCTTGCATAATGCATACAGGCCACCGTATCAGTTTACAGTTCTTTGGTTCTGCTGCATGGCTTGAAAATGGTTTTAAAAACTAAAATTCAGGATAGCATCCAGCTGCGGTAGAAAACGCAGGGCCACAGCTAATTTACGATCTCTGAATCACCTAGATTGGAAGGGACTTCCAGAGGTCACCTGGTCCCACCTCCTGCCCAAAGCAGGTTCAGTTAGACCAGAGCAGAGCTCAGAGTGGTGAAACAGTGACACTTTTTGTAATGGAGATGTTAGACATTGTGGATTATTTTGGCCTTAAGCACTATTTATAAAGTGGACTACAAGAGATTAAAAAATCCTGAGAAAAAAAACAAATTCAGATGTTAAATCCAGACAGCACAGAGGTACTCTGCTCGCATACCTACTACAGAGACAAGATAGTTATGGCAAAAACCAGGATTGTCACAACAAGCATCAGACCGAGGAACCCTAAACATGAGGATGCAGACCTTGAGCTTTACCTGAATCTCTTTCTGGTTTACTCAACATGGATCCCCAATTGGACCAAGAAAATTTTAACCAGAGGTTATACAGTAAAATCACCAACGTGTAGGCTACAGGTTGGGCATGTTTTATTTCTGTGACAGCGTCTTCCTTTTAACTAATTTTTTCAGGATCCATAGATCACAAATGAGACCATGACAGCAACCTCTGTCATATAAATCCCAGTTTTATAATGCCTACCCAAGTCAAAATGGAAAACTATTAGAATGTAACGTTTATCGCAAATAATCTATACAGAATTTCCACTGTTTCCTGCACTACTTAATATTATTCAAGAGTTTACTTCAATAATTCTCCATGTTAATATAGTATTACTGAATATATATTCAGAAAGGAACAAACATTTCACGCCATCTTCTAGAAATATCTAAGCTTTCAGGCAGCTTTTTATTTCCAACTTGAAAATATTAATTAAGGTGTGCCAAATCAGTACTCAAAATTAGTAATTAATTAGTACAGGTAGAAGACTCTGTTTACTTAGTTAAAAGCACTAAATTTGACCCTAAGCAATGATCTTGTGTCTTACCTCTGCAAAGGGATTTTGCACAGGTGAAGGGCAACATGGTTACCTTAAAAAAACAGGCTAAAAGATAAGATTCTTGCAAGCAGTTTGGAAAGGCAGTTCTCACCCCATGTAATGAATGTAACACAGGAGCAATCATCTCCAAGTGCATCTACCTCTCAGCTTCCGAGCTAAAATGGTCATTGATGGTCTCACTTGTGATTTGTCTTTTTTTAATCTTAGCCTGAAATGCTACCTATTAGCTCAGGTACTTAAAATTATCTTCCCAAGGCTGTGTTGTTCAATATTTGATGCTCTTTCCATTTTAGTTATGTCCACAATCTTTGAAATAAAGCTTTCAGTACAACTGTTCAAAGCACTCGTATAAATAATACAGAGAAACCTAACGTTTGCTTCAACTTGCATCACACAACTAACTTCTTCCCAACTTGCTTTTTCTTTATTTCTTTCAAATTAGTTAATGTTCAGTCCATTCATCCACCTTTTGCTTGATACTTAAGAACATTCACCTTCATCTCGCCCCGTGCATTTCTGCCACATGGCTCCTAAAACATTTAGCTGTACAATAACTCTAGCTGACTGCATTGCTTTTAAAATTATAATAAACTCTGACAGCAATATCCACAAAGAGTTCCAAAGCCTTTGTAAGGAATCATGTCCTGAAGCTATCAGAGCTATGTTAAATGAAGTTAAATTCCTAATGGTCTCCTGATTCATTTCTTTCAGTGGTTTTTAAAGTTTTCCTAAAATAACGATGACAGAATAATTTATTCATTTTTCAGAAATGTCCTCAGATCATTGAATAAATAATGAGTGTGACAGCACCTTTCAGGGATGCCCAAAATTACACAAAAGGAGCTTGCCTAAGAGAAACCAGTTGCACTTACCTAGTTTTTAAAAACAGAATGTCTACGGGAAGAAGAGAAGAAAGAAAAGGCACAAAAGAAAAAAGAAGAGGCAGGAAAGAGAGTATAGCTGAGTACTAATGAAGAAAAGCAAATAAAGCAAACTAACATAAGGGTTGTTTCGTCTGGTACACATACAATGAATCTGCTATTTATTAAACCGATTCAGAAATGAAACACAACTTTTGTTCTTTAGGAAAGCAACATGACTTGCTTGAAGGTTTGAAGTTAAACAACAACAAAAAAGGAGCAGGTTCCTAAATAATTCCTACAGTAAATAGCTCATTCATTCATTCTTTGGACAAGCCATTGCTGGACTAATGGACAGGCAGGTGTACCAATACAGAAGCAGCATCATCCATCAAAGACAAGAAGGTAAAAGAAAGTACAGAGCACCATAGACCGTTCTAGTAACAGCCAAAATCAGCATGGGTACCCATCCATTTCTTTTTCATTAAAATGCCATTTTCTTCTTTATAACTGTACTACATGCAACATATGTAGTGGTTATTTCTTTACTGATCACTCACACAAATGACACTTAACGGATCACCATTTTGCGCGTATTGTGTTAGCATATGAGATGGCTAACGTATAGTATTTAAAGCAGCAAGTAGTTAGTACAGATACTTAGTGCTGTTATTGGATTTAGACCGAAACCTTGTAATATTTCTTAAAGGCTGCCAAGTGTCAGCCAGATGATAAAAAAACAAAACAAAAAAAAAAAATCAGCATTAGAAAGAAAAGTCTGTAACATACACTCTCTGAATTATTAAATTGCATTTGCAACATGAAGCCTTAGTATTTCAATGCTGTTTCAATCAGTTTTACCCTCACATTATGATATGACAATGACTAAAGAGAAAGAGTAAATACGATTATTTTCCTTCAGATTTCATTTAAATATCCATTTTTGCTATGTTTCCTGTATTGAATTTAGCTAACTTCAGTATATCTGGCTAGTTAGGCCCCTTTCTCTAAAATTCATTTACTTACCTTCCATCAGACTTCAAGATCTTACAGAATATCAGAAAAGCACTTAAAAAGATCAAAAGACTTGATGCCACAAATTAGCTTGAATAAATGCCAAAGAATAGTTAACAGATACCGAAAGACCACATCTGCAAAGCTTTCTGAACAATCTGTATTAAAGATTAGCTACAAGCGGGAGTTTCATTTCCAAAAATAACTGCTTTCAAAATTGTAACACAAAACCCAATATATACTTCAAAAATGGCTACTCGTTGTAATCTTAGCCAAAAAATGCCTGATATAAAGTAAAAATGTTCTCATTCCAAGACCTTCACAGGAGTCAAGTGATCATGAAATTATTGGTCCTGAGCAAAATCAGTTATGTTCAGTGTAGACTAGGGAAAAAAATAATAATAATAGCTCAATGTCTTAATTATATATGATGCTGGTCTAACCAATTTGAATATTTATGTAGACTAATAGGTAATTACCTTAAAACATTTCATGGCAAGATAATCACACACTGCCGAAGACTGATACACCTGAAGCCAAGCTTAACACATCTGCATCAGTTGTCTACCTACAGCAGTATTATCTTCTGTCATGCTCTGATTTTCTTTTCCCTTCATTTTCAGAAATGTTTCTATACATATAAAATACATCATCTTTCAAAATGACAATTCTGGAAATGAATTAGTTCGAGGGATCTGGCAATTTTTAAAATCTCCATCTCTGAGAACTCTGGTTGTCAACTTTCTTTAAAAGAGTAAGTTTCCAGCTATCATGAATACAAAATTAAAAAAAAAGCTGACCCAAGCGTACCATACAGGTTCGAAAATGGCAAGTTAAATAGAGGAATCCTTAGGAAAAAAAAAGGGCTTTCCCCTCCTCCCCCCTAAAATTCCATTCATGACTTCTGAGCACATGAATTTGATAGCAATGCTTCCTTTCCCCTCTTCAAATTCAAACACTATAAGCATTTACTGTAATAGACTTTGGAATCCCAAAATACAATCATTTCCCTGAAATAGCGAGGAGTTGCGTACTTCCCTGCCACAGGAGGGCACACGCAGTTACCTCTGGAGCCTAGAGCAAACCTTCAGGATTGCCAAGTCTTTTGTGAAGGGAAGGAAGTCAGGGCTCCCAGAGTTGGATAGCAATGGCAGCAGGACTCTGCATAGCCCCCATCAATATAGCATTGGAAAACTGGCAGGGAGCTGCTGATGACTGAGCCCACACCAACAGGACATTCACATTCACTCAGAGCTTCTTCCAGGTAGCAAAAGTCAAAATGCGAGTCAGGATTTGAGGAATCCCATCAAGCAGCTTCATTTTTAGTGCCCATGGCTCCCAGAGGGCTCTTCTCACAGTGTTATTCAGATCATTAGCTCTGAAGCTCTTCTTAACTGAAAGCTATACAATTTTTCCTGAATAATCCAATATCAACACAGCTATGACGTTAAATTCCTATGCTAAATAAATAGAAAATAGGTTTCCTAGATGCCATTTCTACAGATGAAACTCCTATCTGCAAAGACTCTAATTTTAAATTTCCTTCATTTTGGAGTTACACATTCTGGAGATGCATGACTCAGAAATGTTCCTTTATCAGACCAATCACTCCTAGAGAGGCCATGTTTTACCTTTCAGACAGTATTGCATAGGTATTCAGACATTATTTTGCGATTCAGCCGAGCCAAGATTACTGGAGTTTTAAATTGCTTTTGAACTTTCTTACCTCTACAGTAATGAATGACATAACAGCTATCTATTGATACATGTGCAGCTGAAGGACATTATCATGCTGTTTGTACTGGAAGTTTTTTAACATTAAATTGCTAAACTAAACTGGCTTAGTGTAGCCAGGACCAAAAGGGAGTTGTAGAACAGCAAAACGCAGAATCTTCTTGGGTCCTTTTATATTATTCCAACATGCATACTAGAGGATATATCACAGAATCACAAAATGGTGGGGGTTGGAAGGAAATTCCGGAGATCCCCCAGTCCAACCCCCTGCTAAAGCAGGTGCCCCTAGAGCAGGGTGCACAGGAATGCATCCAGGCGGGTTTTGAATCTCTCCAGAGAAGGAGACTGCACAGCCTCTCTGGGCAGCCTGTGCCAGGGCTCTGTCACCCTCACAGTAAAGTTGTTCTTCATGTTCAGGTGGAACTTCCTGTGTTCCAGTTTGTGCCCGCTGCCCCTTGTCCTGTCACTGGGCACCACTGAAAAGAGCCTGGCTCCATCCTCTTGGCACCTGCCCTTTAGATATTTATAAGCATTGATGAGATCCCCTCTCAGCCGCCTCTTCTCCAGGCTGAACAGACGCAGGCCTCTCTNTCCAGATGCGGCCTCCCCAGGGCAGGGTAGACGGGGAGGATCACCTCCCTCGACCTGCTGGCCACACTCTTCTTAATGCACCCTAGGATGCCATTGGCCTTCCTGGCCGCAAGGGCACACTGCTGGCTCATGGTAAGCCTGTTGTCCACAAGCACTCCCAGGTCCTTCTCTGCAGAGCTGCTCTCCAGCAGGTCAACCCCCAGCCTGTACTGGTGCGTGGGGTCGTTCCTCCCCAGGTGCAGGACCCTACACTTGCCTTTGTTGAACTTCATCAGGTTCCTTTCCGCCCAACTCTCCAGCCTGTCCAGGTCACGCTGAATGGCAGCACAGCCTTCCGGTGAGTCAGCCGCTCCTCCCAGCTTTGTATCATCAGCAAACTTGCTGAGGGTACACTCTGTCCCTTCATCCAGGTCGTTAAGGAATATGTTGAACAGGGCTGGACCCATCACCGACCCCTGGGGAACACCGCTGGCCACAGGCCTCCAACCAGACTCTGCACCATTGATCACAGCCCACTGAGCTCTTCCATTCAGCCAGTTCTTGATCCACCTCACTGTGCGTTGATCTAACCCACACTTCCTAAGCTTACCTGTGAGGATGTTGTGGGAGACAGTGTCAAATGCGTTGCTGAAGTCAAGGCAGACAACATCCACTGCTCTCCCCTCATCTACCCAGCCAGTCATGCCATCATAGAAGGCTATCAGATTGGTCAAGCAGGATATAAACACATCATTCCTTACTTTGGAAGGCATTTTCCTTGACAAACTGAATTTTCTTAGTCTTCTTCCAGGGAACAGATTTTCAGATATTTAAAATGGAAAACTGTTGTATGAACGATGCTGAACGTCAAAGGTTACTTTTCATTGCAAAGCCTTCTCTTGCTGGTTTTAGCAGAACGGAACTAAAATTATTTTTATTTTGCAATAATCTATCTAGATAAGAATACAGGCTGTGAATAAACACAAGATTTCAAGCTCCCTCCACTTCCAATGCAAAATTACAGAAGTATCAAAAACAGTTAGATCACAGGCAGAGGAATACAAAAATATTTAAACTTTCACACAGGCTTTACGATCAAAGACAAGATCCAGAATGGTGTAGTAAAACTAAAAAATGAGATGATCCTCATCAGGACCCTACCAATGGAAGTTGTATTGTTCTTTGTTTTATAAAGCACATCTGGGTATTCTTTACCCTTAAAATTACACCCATTTATGTAAGTGTTATTATTTCACAGACAGTGAATCAAAGTACCAGAGAGAATCATTTGTGCGGTTTTGGACTTGTGGCTGAGTTGGCAATGAAATCAAATTTCCGGCGTTGCAGGCTACAACTCTGAGCAAGCGACTCTCCTTCCCACTTCACTGATTTCAACCTGAGCATTAGGCTGAATGAGAATTACATAGCTGAGAATTACCACAAGAGCAAAAATTGCGAGCAAGAATTAGCTGAGATGCATGAGTCAGCTTATGAAAGCTTAAGACAACTCCAACTGCACTTGTTTAGGCAAAGCTAATTTCACCCCTAAGACTGAGCTTCTTATTAAATCACTACGTACGAAAACCGACACACATGCATATATTCATTTTACAGATTCCATTAAACCACTTATGTTTCAATAAAGCACTAGCTCATGTCTCTGGGAAAGCTTTCTTGATGCTTTTCTTGTTAAGCATGGAAACAGCTGAAACATCAAGCTCAGTTATGAAACCTCTCTGAGCAGAAGGGTGGTGAAAGCAGCGGTTCCTCCCGGGAACACTCACCGACCCAGTGATGGTAGGGAAAGGGCTCTTCTGAGCAGAGAGACAGAAAACCTCAAAGCAAAGACCAAGTTCATTTTGTCTATATACCACCATCTGACAAGAAAATTAACTACCTACCTTTGTAAGAGATAAGCTTAGGGATTTGCTCAGGTAATACACCTCAGAGAATAATGTGCCACAATAAAAACCAGTAGCATCATTTCAGCAAGCATCTACAACCCTAGAGGGCGTAATGGCCATTTCCAGTTTTGTCAGCATTAAGCTACATACAGGCCACACGACTGACTTTAGAAACCGTTATACTGAATGTGGCTATGAAGGTAGCTGCACACAAGACATCATGCCAGATCATATCTCTGTTAATGCCAGCGAACAAGTGTTTTGCACGCCTCTTTGGGAAAACAGGATCTTCTCTGCATTGCCAAATCCTAAGGAATGTTCAACTGAGCTTTAAAGTAGCATTCACTAATTATAATTGACATGATTTGGTAGGAATTCAGGGATAACTTGACATGGTTTTGCAGACAAGATTAAAAGTACGGGAATACACCACACAGAGTATTCGCTTTGCAAAGCCAAGCCATAACGCCTGAAATCTCTTTCACTTAGCAAATGCTGTGTACCAAAAGACCTAAAATCCAGTACAATCCACCCCATTCATCGTAAACTTAAAGTCAGCAGCAAATAAATCCTGCCTAAAAATGCATCTACAGATCTCCATCAAGGTGTCAGGTGTCTGCTGTGTTCTCAGCTCCCTCTTCAGTGCTGGAGATAAATAAAAAAGATTGCTGGACTCAGTGGCATCTTTACAGAGTACTTTAAGTACTTGGGTTTGAAAGCAAGATTTTGACTGTCAGAATTTCTTTACAGATAATCTCTACACGTATTTGAAGGGCATGAGGCTAGAAAATTTACAGCCATTCTTGTAGATTAAGATGACAACTGAATCCAGATAATGATGAGTACTTTCATTCAATAGATGCCACAGCTCACTACAGTGGCTGCATTTGGAATTGGCCCAGGAAGGGTTACATCAGTTGTCACTTGGTGAAATTCTAACATTGACTTTTATGTAGATACTTGGCTACCAAAAGCAATGAAAAACTGTGGTGGCATTCATTGACCTTTCATCTACGCCTAATACTGTCTGACAGAAAGACTGTTAACTCAGTCTGTCAATTATAAATTGTCACTCTGCTCTCACTCTGATCAACTAAATCATCTGTGATGTTAAAAACAAAAACTCCCTCTATACCTACCTTGGCAATAAGTCTCATGAAAACATTCACTGTTGGACAAGGTTTTGAGCTTGCACTGACCTTTTACATTTGTGATAAATCACTGTTATCACGGTTTGTGTGACCGCAAATTTCTCTTAAATGTACATGAAATCACATTTGCAGTTATGGCTTATACCCCAAAATAAGATGGTTATTCTTGTGAACCTTTTAAAGGCTATTTTCTGAAGTCGATTTCAGAACTTTTACAGACTTACTGCTAGCAGTGGAGCCTGAAATCAGACAGTTTCACAGCTATAGCATCTGTAGAGTTAACTATCAAGAGAAGGGAGGGGAATAATCATAATAAAATAGCAAAATTAATGCATGTCAACTTCCTGAAATACCTTAGCGTTGAACTGAATAAAATAGTCAAATACCAATCTCATTTGGAGAATGACAATAAAACATAAAAATCATTCGGAAGGCAGTTACCACTACTGACCGAGCAATACAAGCATCTTCAAGATTTTATAGATTTCACCACAAACACTGTCTATAACAGCTTAGTGCTTTTCAAAATGCCAAGCCTGGAGAGAGTTCCTTTTTCTTCAATTTATCTCTATATTACATATTTATAAAGCTAGTGACAATATAAAACAGCAAGCAATACAAGTCATAGCATGTCCTTGCATGCTGCATAAAGCAAAAATGTTAGAGATGCTCTGTACATCGTACTTTGCTTTTTGCCATTTTGTTCAAGACATCCCTTTTATCTTGGATATTACTTCTGCTTTTGTACCTTTACAGACTGAAAACAATAATTTTTAAAGAGGCTTAAAAACTACAAGAATGACTTCATACCTGAGCCTGCCACTTTCACTCAAATTAAATTATACTGATTTAACACTTGAGTCTGCCACTATTACGCGTATTGAATATCACCACCCAGCTATTCAAGTCTCACTGAAATCTAGAAGGTCCGCTTAAAATCTCTTTCACATTTCTAGGCAGTTACTCACCAAAATAAACTCTTTGCACAGAGCTAGAATATTCTCAGAGAGCACCCGTTTTACCAACGCAGAGTAACAATGTCTGCGCCTTAGAAACCATCATCAGAATAAACTCTTGCATCCCTCAGCTCAGCACCTCTTCACCTACAGTAAAACGTGGAAGCAAGGTCCTGGCCTACAGACAACAGCCAGAAGAGGGCACGGTGAGAAGACCTAGGACAGAGGTGACTGAGGCAAATATTTAACTGGATCAGACTGAAATTGTAAAAGTTAATTCACTCTTTTGTCACTTTCTCACACTCTTTAGATTTCAGTATTCTCTTCAGAAATGCCTGAGAGATAGATGTTTCAATGAATGTCCCAGCAAGTTTCACCATATTCACCATACTCAAATGAAGAACAGATTTAGTAACCTAACAAGAGGTACCCCACTTTAACTACTTGATCACTCTTCTTCTAAAGCATCCATGGTTGTAATTTTATCCAAATGATATACCAGAACTATAAAAAGCTCCTTGGCCTACAGTCTGGATCATCTCACTCCCATCTGTAAATCATCAGCTAACCACAGACTAGTCAGCAGTTACACATTTTAGGTAGCAATTTATTACATAATTTTTTAAAAATATATACGAAATTATCGTGGGCTTTAAGAGGCATGCAAGAATAAGATTAACAGACTTCTTATTTAGCTTGAATATGATTTAAATGACACTGTCTGTGTCAACAAGCTTATACAGTACACGTGGTATTATTTCATTTATATTTCGTTAAGCTTGCAACCAGATTTTATAAGCTGTGTTAGCCCGCAGCATGTAACATTCATAAGACAAGTATAATTTCTACGTGCACAGTTTATACTGCATAATTTTGTAGCTACACAGTTTCAGAAATAATGAGCAGCAAAAATCAGCTACAAACCACCACTAGCCTCATTCATTCCCAAGTGAATTATCATTCAAATAAGTGAAAATTCCAATCTTACTTTCTAAACATGGAGCATAGCTTAAAAAATATACACTAAGTTTGCTTTCCAACTGAACTCAACACTTCACAACACTCACTCTGTTCCCCAGAGAAGGCTATTGAGCACCTAATAGTTCCATAAGCTCAAAATAAAAGTGGACTTCTTGGCCATACTGCTTTGGAATGTTAAGTCTGTAAACCAGGTAAAGTATTTTATATGCTTAGGGGTGGTTTTGATTCTATAATAAAAGGAATTTAAATTCCTAAATCCTATGGTGTTATTATGAACCTTCAAGACAGTTTTCTAAACATCAACAATGTGCCTTTATCTTCAAATTCCTTCAGCTTTCCTACCATGTTTAAAGAGAAAGAACTTTCATAAGACTGATTAAAATTTTCCTAAGCTACACAGTTTCACAAATAAGTTTTCACAAAGAAGGAAGAGCTCTTGAACTTGAGATGGGCAGCTTTTGAATCCAGAAATTCAATTTCCTTAGAGACTATCTGAAAACCACATTACAGGAAGCTATGGTTCCTGACTTAAGGGAAGTGGAGGGAAGGAAAAAGTAAAATAACAAAATGTGCAGCCGACCTGAACCTGCCAAAAAATCGAAATAAATACTACCCTGCATATACTGTCCTGAGCGCACATTATATTAAAACAGCTGCTAACATGCACCAATAAATACAAAGGGTATGAACTGTGTTTAATATGTCAGCACATAGCAAATTATCAAAACAAAAACAGCAGTGTAAGCTAATTACTTTTATCAGCGTTCATAAGGGTTTTCCTGCATTTGCTTAACATTTGAAATACATTTCTGATTGCTTTTGGTAGTAAACAAAAGGAATTATCTTGCTGATTGATATATTTTATTGTACATTGACAACGCTGTTTCTGACTGTGAGGTACGGCACACTTCAAAGGAATGACAAAAACCCCACATTGTTTAAAGCCTGTCCTCAATAAGCTTATTACTCCATAACATCAATTAATGTATGCCTGCAGCCCTTTTCATCTGCTCCAATGTAAACAGATTTTCTCATTGTACATTTTCTTTTCCAAATTTCCTTTTAAAGCATTATATTACCTGCTTTGACAGTTTCACTGCCTGCATTTAGATATAGTTTATAAAAGTATTAGTTGGTTTTACCAATGTTGTCTTTCATATAAAATAAATTTGCTGCTTCATTTAGGTATCGCTATTTGAACCAAAGAACTTGGTCATAAACTATTTAACTTTATTTCCTTATACTGTGGCAGTAAACTTCTTTGAAAATAATGCTGTTTTCATAGTGCTATACTTAAATTTTACTTCCTTAACTTCACTTCCTCTCCAATTTCATTAAAAGCTCCCTCTTAAGTTTAGTGCTCACTATACCCTGTCAACATATCTGTTTGCTCTTTATGTTGATGCATTAATGTTATTTACTCTTTGCCTACTGGGGATTATGTCTCTAATCACTCTCCAAGGTTCAGATTATTGAGTTATTCCAGTTTCATTTGTGTCAAAAAGAGGTATGAAGGGCTATTAGCAGTCTTTTATAGAGTCTGAGGGTAAAAATTTTCGAGGTTTTTTTTGTCAGAACTCAAAAATATTATTGCAGCACAGAAAAGGAAGAATGGAAGCTTTGTCTTTTCTAGTTACTTGAGTCAGTAAAATTACTTAAATGGAGACTTGTTTCTAAAAAGAAAAAAATTGTTATATTTCAAAATTTCTATACAAAAAGAAGTTACAGTAAAAATTGTTTTATTTAATCCAAGAGTGTCTGACAGGTGAATAGTGATTTTTCATTAGTACTCTCATTTGTTCCCCAGTATACTGCTGGGTTTTAGCCCTACCTCTTCTCTCTTGAGAAATAAAAATAAAAAACCCAAACCACCACTTTCACTTTTTCTGGGTTCAATGCATAAGCATCTAATAAAAGTATCAAAAATAATATATGACATATGATAATGGCTGATGTATGTTAAGGAACAGCTCTGCCACTAAAGTATTTTGAAAAACATCCTTCATTTAATTCTCTTCTCTCCTAACATAAACAGTCAAGATCCACGTTCTTACAACGTATCATAACAAAATTCAAGATAATTTTGATATATCGGCATTCAAGAGGTTTCTTATTTCTTTACACTTAAGCTTGAAATTTTTCTTTGAAGGTTAATTCATTGGACAGGTTGGCTTCCTTCCGGGGAATCATTTTTCCTGGTCTCCAGACTTTCAAAATACTATTACTGTAATTAACATGTATTTGAGGACTTGATATTCCTGCATTACCTTCAAAGTCTACTGAATACCTTGTACCAATCAACTTACTCATAGGATAAAATAACTGAGGCAATCTCAGAACTATGTTGATCTAATATAGCAATCCAGCAGCTATCACATATAAACCCATCCAAAAAAAGGTATGATTTTGTTCTTCAGTAGGAGCTGCTGAGTTGAAGTAGCATTTTAAAATTCTTGATAATTTTAGTAGATTTGCCTCCTCTTCTACTTCTCAGATTATTCATGAAACCCAGTACATCTTCATGATACTTTACAAATAAACAATAATAATGACATTTCATGCAGAAACACTTGAATCATCATCGCATATTTGTTCGCATCCATCCCATCCTTATCCTTAATTGACATTGAGGACTGCACCTGTTATTTTTAATACATATCTGACCATCTGAAGGCATCACTGTCACTCGCCTTACAGCTATTTTCTCATCAGAACCTCTGTCTTCAAATCAACACTTTGATGCAAAGCGTGGCCATGTGGAAGCAAGCCATTTTTTCCAGTTTGGATTAGACAGTCAGGAATGGACTTCAGAGATGATCAAGGGGGACCTAAAATCTTACTGAAATGGGATGTGATCTCAGCTTCTCCAGAAGACAAGAGTGACTGGCCAGCAAATACATGAACTGGATAAGAACTTCTCAAAAGGCAAAAAAAGTACAAGTATTTTTCTTAAGTGTGTTACATATATTCTAATGTACAACTACTAAGCACTCCTGAGGCTGGCAGTTTTAAACTTACTTTGCTGTAGGTAATAGGACAGACTTACACTGGCTGATGCCAGCTACAGCTAGAAGCACATCTAGAAGTGTGTAAGAGAAGCTTCAACTAACGCCACTCCAGCAGAAAAGAAGAACGGAGGGTGAGAGGTGAGTAATAATAACTTTTAAAAAAGAAAAAAGTACTTTCCCACCATTTTCTGTGAATTACAATTCTTTTGGAAACGGAGAAATATATCAGGTCCCACTTCCCAGCTAATGAAACTTCACAAGAAAAGCAGCTTGTAACAACTTGAATATGAACGTATTTAAAGATTGCCCATTTAGAACATGCAACCCTAAAGGTAAAGGGCCCCTAGTTCACAGGTGTCCTGCAGGTCTTGTTGAGAAGCAACAGTGACACTTGAAACTCAAGTCTGAGACTCTGTCAGTTTCTTAAATATAAACTAGTACAATCCTAATACGCTGAATTCTGACCTGGAGTAGTACAAGACTTGAATTCTCTGATGACAGAAAGCTGCTCACAATAATTTCTTTTTTCCAACAGAAGGGTGTTTAACCTACATGTGTCAGTTCAAATATTCCATGTATCTTGCATCTGATACAACATGATGTTAAAATTAAAATTCACTGTAGTAAACCAAGCTAATATAAATGAATCTGTCCTAAGGATCCATTAAGTGTCAAAGTCAGAAAGTTATCAGAGGTCTTAAGTAACAGCTGTGATTAACCCATTTCTTGTAACCCATGAGCTGTTCCAGACTTTGTCCTTTTTACGCACACAGTCTTTTAATTTATGTCCTGGGCATGAACTGAAGTAAAATGAAATTGTAATATTGCAAGGCACAAAGCATTTTGAACACAGAACTAGTTCCTCCCCTTTTCAAACACCTTAATCATTTCAAAATGCACTAACCATAATACTGGCAAACAAAAATAAGATAGCTGGTTTTGGTAAACACTTCTGAATGTCTCTCAGTGCCGCTATTTCATGTTATATTCAATAAAATTTACAGTGAACATTTCAGAACTGGTTCTAGTAAATATCCAAACTCATTTCATCCCAGGCACTGGAAAGGCATACGATTGGCTGCGATTTCTTTCCCCTGTTTCTCTGAGAATTGGTTTTCAGAAATTCATTGTGTTTGGCTTGTATCCAAACCTGCATCATCCCTTCTGGTCTTCCAGCAACCTTGTCTTGCCACCCCCTGCGTCCTGCTGCTGACATCCTGTTGAGTTCAGGACATGCGTGCTTTGAAGGGAATCCTGCTTGTCCCTGCTTCTGTGCTTTGGTTTGCAGCACAAAACAGCCTTCGAGCGCACCGATGGGATTTCTTGCAAGTAAAATCAAGTTCAAGCTCTGATCGAGGAATGCACCTAATGCTTTTCAGAAGGAGAGGAACATTCAGTCTGTGAGACCAGATTAGAGCTAGTCTGAAATTAAATACAAACACGCACTCCCCCTTGTCGCTAAAGTATGGAGTCCCCAAAGCAATGGAGTTCTACAGCAGCATTTAATACTCTAAAGTAATAACTGGATGGACATCCAGTCCTCACCAGCTCTTTCACCCCATGGATCCACAGTGCTGCCTGCATTGGAGCCCTGTTTGTCCTGGGCTGCCAGACACATGCTCACCATCACCCCTCCCTCCCAGCTCCCAGGTACCTGGAAATCCCAGGCAAACAGTCGGTTTCACCTCAGGCAAAATTTCCAGGCAGATTAAGGCACCACCTTCTAACCCTCAGGCATCATCACAGCAGGCTTTTGTATTTTAGTAGTGATGAAGCAAAGGAAATACTTCCTTCTGGTCACCACCACCTCCATCCTGGGGGATGTCGGACGAAAGTACAGGCAGAAGCATAGCAGATGCTCCGTTAATTTACTTACACACTACTGAGCTTTTGCACTTGGAGGGAACTTCTTGGAAACACTGAAAACCCACGACAACTACCTCCCTCAAACCCCTCCCTCTCACACCTCTGCCCTGAGCCTTACAGACCATCCATTTGGTCAGGCCTGGGAAACCAAGGCAGTGATGCTTTTGTTTATTAAGCACATCAGGAGCTACTGCCATTTTATCACATTATCCATGACTTCTTACGCATGAAAAAAATTAATTGTTTGGCCATTTCCCTTACAACATGTGCAAGAAATCCAGCATAATGGTTCTTCTTTGTATTACCATAATGGAAGAAAATGGTAATAACGTGGTAGGTAGATGTGAAAATGCAACAGGACTGAAAGCAAGCGTAGATGAATCATTGAGCCTTCCCTCTGCACCTAAAGAAGTAGCCATTATTTACTTGAAGGACGGTTTTTCACTACACTGACAATACTCATCCGAATCTCTGTGATATTTAGCAGTTTACTGCTTTCCTACAAGCTCTGCACCACCACTGCTCTATCTCATTTTTCTTTTTCCCTGTCCTCTCAAAAATAATAAACCTACAACCTAAATTCATACTTTTCAAATGGCAGAATTTAGGGACATAGTATTTGCCTAGAGGATCATCCGTCTGACTCAGTCAGGTGTGTTTTTTGTATTGAATGTCACTTCTGAACAACTTCAACATGTATCTTATCAGCAGAAAAATTATTTATTGAGCTATTAAAACCCACGATGAACTTTGATTCCACAAATCATTTGTATCGTAACTATAACAAAATTTTCACTTGTTTTAAACTACACACTCAGGACAACAAATATTACAGATAAAAATGGCATAAATGTAGCTTAAGACCAGACTACAGATTCTGGTAAATGCTAAAATTAAGTCAACTAGGGTACTCAAACCAGAAAACAAATACTATAATATTGCATTTTTGGCATACACTATGCAAAACATTTCTTTTGGGTAACTTAAAATTTGTATTTTGAGTATCTTCAAAAATAGCAAAGCAATGAACGTTATTAAAAAAATGGATCTTGACTTTGGATCTTTGAATACTGGACCAATTACATAGAGCCGATTTCTCACTATGGGAATTCATCTCTCTCACACACGATTAACATGAATCAAGTACTATGCCACCATCTTGCACTAAAGGATCTATTTATGTATTTGTCAGACTGGTATGAGTAAGTGTCCCCTTTCTATATTCATTAAAGTAAAATAAGGTTTTATTCACCTTGAAAGAACACAGAACATGTTCTGCACTCTGTGTTCTTGACACGAGTCCCAAAATCTGCAGTTATCACTCTCATCAGGCTCATAATTTAAATGCCTAAATAAAATACTGTACAATTGATGTGTCCTGGGAAGAATTAAATTCAGAAAAAGCTTGCTTTAAGTAATTCAATATCTTTTTATATTATTAGAAATCCCTAGAGTATAAATTTTGCTACTCACGTGCCAGCTCCTATTGTCAGTTTGTATTTTCTCAGCTTGGCTGTTGTCAAGATTTATTGACAATAACATTTGGATATATACTCCATCAAAATGCTGTATAAATACATATTGTATTTAATAAGACTAATGATCTTTGATCATACATGCTGTACTATAAAACTGTCACACACAGATCTCATTAATGCTACCATTAAACTGATGTGACTTAGGAAGGCTTTTTTCTGTGAAAATGCTACCTGTTTGCAGAAACGGGCAACAAAAATTTTTACCAACACCAGATCCCATTCTGATACTCTGGAGACCCTACAGATGAAGTGAAGAGCTCTGAACAGAGCAAGGGAACAGCAGCTTCCTTTAATGCCTGCAGCATGAATGCCATAAAAACATTTCAAGATCCTGCTACTGAATTCTGGCAAAGGACTTTCCTCTTGAATACTTTTATAATAGTTTGCACATTGTCTAGGAAAGTCATTCATGTAGTTTTAAGTTACAGAGGAGAAAAAAGCTTGCTGGTTGTAAGTGTTCTGGGTTTTCTTTCTTTTTAAGCATAACCCCTCCCTACCAGCAGCTATGTATCATATTCTAATTTAATTCCAAATGATTAGTGGCGATGTTTTACACAGCAGAAAGCTGAAAGATAGCTGCCTTGTGAAACCCCTTCCAAATATCATTACTTTACAAATTGAAGTAACACTAACTTAACTGTCTAGGAAGCATTCATGATTAAAGGACTGTCGGCATGAAGAATTCTTTTTTCCCCTAATACCTTGGATTACTCTTTTGGGTTTAGAATTTTTGTATAATATAACGCATATACTTATACCTATTACATAAGAGATTATCCATCAATAATACAAAAATAATCCTAGATTACGTAAGAATTTACCAGTGAATCCTCAGGGTGATTAATATGTTCTTTCAAACAGTTGCCATTTCAGTAAGTAAAACGTACTAATATCACGCACACAAGCTGCAGTTGTAGGTTCTCCAACTAGCTGTAAACTTGATTAAAAGCGACGTGAAAAGAGCAGACATCTGACATGTTTAGCCTGTCTTTATAAATTATAACATACTACTTTAATTGGTGTACAAATTATTAAATAAATACTAAGAAAGACCAAGAGGAAATCTTTTTAATATGGCTAAGAGGTCACACTTCCTAGTACAGGAAACAAACAGTGCCAAATTACAGAAATCACTTTTTTTTCCCTTTTTAATTTAAAATACAGGGTACAGGGAAAGACTTTAAAAACAGTAGCTACTGAAACATTAAACTTAATGAGTAACTTAAAGATCAAAGGACGGTAACATTCAAATCACAAAGCTCTTCATTACTTTCATCTCTGCAGTAAAGTTGCTATACACTGACTTAGAGCTATACTGGGTTTTAGTAGCATCCCTTTTACCAACACCCACCACCCAATAAAAATCCTACTGGTAGCAACAGACAGGGAAACCAGAAACACAGTTCATTAAAGAAGCATGTGAACACAGCCTGATTATTTTTAAACTGCAACCTCTTATGCTAAAGTATTTATTGAACTTTTTTTTTTGTTGTCAATATTTTATAGGTAAAGTGGTGAGGACTAAATTTGAAGGAGAAATTGAATTAGTTGTGTAATATCAAATAATAAATAAACACCATTAAAATCACTGGATTTGACATCGCAAGAGTTAAATTAGAGTCAGAGTATTTGGCAGAACTCAAAGCAGAAGAGCTATTCACAAATGAAGTACACCTGGTGAACACGTTTGCCAGTGTCAAGCCAAAATCCACTTGGAAATGACCCAGTGTCGAGTATTTCCAAACACACACTGTACTATTGTTCAGTCAACAAAATTATTTTGATACTATCATGATTCTACTTCTGTATTAAAAAAAGCAGTCACATTTTTAGAAGTATTATACTAGATTGGCAGCTTCTCCCATATTAAAAGAAACATTGCATAGATTCTCCTGATGTTTCTGAGTCCGTACCCAGAAACACTTAAATCATGGTTTTGGTAGTGTATGTTCATACATGGTATGTGTGAATACATACTAGAAGTCGATTTTCACCAGTTCATTTATATTAATGTTCAGAAGAGATCAATGTGATCATGTCATATAATGCAAACAACCTCTCCCAGTAAAAGCCGCATCAAGCCACCAACTCCATGTTGAGCTTTTACAATATTCAGTCTTCATTTAAGAAGGAATAAAGTATCCATTACAGTTCCTATGTCTTCCACAGGTTACTTACTCTCACTTAGATCTCCACAGGCATTCCTACTCTGAATGCATTTGGTTTGAGCTCTTAAAAACTGTCTCTCATTATTTTCCAAATTAAATTATCTTTGATATTAGACATCTTTTTTCTGTGTACACACCTATGGGACATGATCAAATAACCCCTTAACCTCAAACAAGCAAAGGAGATTCATGAGAAGACATTTCATATTTTCTAGTTCTTAAATCATCCTTGAAATTTTAAAATATGTTTATAATATCTTTTTCTAGTCATCTTTTTTCAGTAGCAGCAAACAAAAGTAATACTTACTCCTTAATTCTGCTTTTTATTCTCTGCTTTTGGATCCAAGATATCAGTGCACTTTTAGTAATATCACACCAGGAACAGATGTTTAACTGATTATGCACCATTATAATTAACTGCTTTTCAGTGACACAATTTTGGAACTGTTTTCTGGAACGTGCAAGTGCAAACTACTTTCTTTGTTCTGGATACATGACAACGTTCTTGGCCATGTTAAAACGAATGTTGACCTATTGAATCCAGCTCGCCAAGTGATCCCAGTTACTCTACAGAATTACCCCAGGCTGTAATCATTCCTCCCGACTCTGTCTTCTGAGAACTCTGTATTTTCCATCTGGATCATGAATAAATACACAGAACAGCAACAAGTCATTAGAGGCAGGTCAGACAGAAGTGTGTTTAGCTCACTGTCCTGCCTTTGACAGTGGTCAAGAGAAGATACACAAATAGAAAAAATTGCAGCAAGAAGCTCTGCAGCCAGCCTACGTGAGACATGAAGAATTATTTTTTATTTCCTATGAAACTCCAATCCAATAATTTGTTGCCTCCTCAGTCCTATACTATGGAAAACCGTGAACAGCCTTCTCTATTCACTTTTAACATATCACAGAGGTTCTCAAGATAAGACTCTCTTGGCGATTCATCACTCCTCACACACAAGCTTTTCCATAACTCTACACATCTCTGTACCTTTTCTTGTACTGTTGTGCCCTTTTTGGCATGAAAGAACCAGAACTGTACACAGTGTGAAAGATGCAGATGCGCCACTGTGGGTTTACACAGTGGGAACAAGATGTTTCATTCTGTAACTCGTGTTGACTACTGCTTGAGCTGTCATTTTGAGCATCATGCCCCCAGAGCATCACTCCTAAAGATAACAGGCGTTTAGTTCAGAGTCAATCAATGTAAAAGTAAAGTTAGTGTTCCACACACTCTTTTGCACTTAGCATTTTTCAATACTGAATTTCATCTCGATTTTATAGGAATATTCTTCTTAATCACAAAAACCCACAGAAAAGTACAGGTGGAAAAGGCTAGGACAGCTAATGGAGTATTTATAAGCTCAAGAAATCAATTAATATTCTCACCCCCATCCCTCATTCATTATTCTTTCAAGCACTGGCAAACTAACCTTAATAAAACACTATTTGTGTGGTGATCAGTACGTCTTTTTCTGCAGAATAGCCTGTATTGCAACATAGTGCAAAACCAGACAAAAAGTACCATTTGAAGCTAACACTCGCAAGGTCAAAGTGAGCAGCCATTTCCCTATAACCACATCCTCCTTCAGGGCTGGTGAGCCCATCAGTGATGAGAAGTCCCACAGCATCCTCTGTGGGTGCAGGATAGCCTTCAACTTTGACGCACCATCAGCAATGGACACAATTGTCCAGACACGTAGAAAGTGCTTGCACAGCAGATCTGTCTCTGAGGACTAGGCAGGAATCCTTGAGCGGTCTGTAAATCTTCAAGTCGTTCACACAGAGCGATATAGGGAAGGAGTGATCTGAATTTTAAGCGTTTTGTCCTACTGTAAGAAGTACCAATCCAGTTGACGGGGCATATGTATCCTACTACTCTGTATCTAATCATTGCATCTTTCATGAAGCAGCCATTAGGCACCCTGAATGGTCAGCAGTGGCAAAGACTTTCCTACTAAAGTCTCAGGGACAAGGCTTTCCTGCTGGTCAGTTCCTGGAAGACAGCTCACATAATTTACAAGTTAAAAAAAAAAACTACCAAATTACTCCAAAAACTCCACATTAAAAAGAAGGAGTCAGCAGTATGGCAGGAAATCAGGAAAATGGTGCAGAACGAAGTGACAACCAAAATGAGAAAGCATAGCAGCCTGCCCTAAGTCCAGAGATAGGGATGAAACACAGGTTTCGTGGCCAGCTGACACAAAATAGATGTTCAGCGAGCATCTGCCTCATGCATGTCCAAGAGAGATCATGTGGAGAGACTGTCTTCTCAAGGAAGGAGCACTACACAGAGACTTCTTCTAGATGAGCTAAAAATAGTAATCCAGTTTAAAATAACATTGTCAGTATTTTTACCTTTGCTCCCTCAATCAAAAAATTCAAGCTCAAAATGCTAATTTTTCCACTGCTAGTTTCTTTTACCCATTTCATTCCAGTCTCAGATGAACAAAGTGGTGACCCACACTCAATAACTAACAAAATCTACTAAACTATTATTCACATGTTGTAAGGCTTAGTCACGAACTAAAGAATACACAGAAAGATAAAATTGAAGCTTAACTCAAGGAAAGTGGCTATCAGCAGAGCCACGTTGCATTCTTTCTGAATACATTGCCAGCATCAATATCAATCAAAATTATTTTTAACAGACAAAAAAAAAAAAAAAAGGACAAATCGACCAGCACATTCTACTTTTTAAAGCCATTTACCTCCTCCAAAACATCTTTTCACTGGCATGCTGTTCTCGCAATTTAATAGTTTTTTCTGTCGTATCTTCCTCTCTCCTTTCCATAGCGCCAACAACTAAACAAAGCACAAAATATTGGCCTTAACGCACAAGGAAAATTGAAGACGCACGTATCGTTCAGGAATACAGGGAAGCAGTAGAATCTATCAATCTGCCACAAGAAAACTAGGCCAATCCATGAGAAAGCTGACTTTAAGCTTTTATTCATTTTTCATTAATCCAAAAATGTTAAAAGCAGGAGCAGAGCTTCCTTTTTTCCCCCCTAGAAGACCAATGCATTTCCCCATAGAATTAATTAAATGTGATGACTTTGGTTATAAAAAAAAGTTTTATGACTGCTCTCTTTTCAGAAAGCTAAACACAATGTTGACTACATAAAAAAACATACTATTAATAGTATATATTAATTTTACTTCCTGAAATTTCATCACCCCCTTGCCTTTAAGCTTATTGACAGTGACTAATGGTAAAAAAAGAAAAGTAAGAGGACAACTAGAAAAGCAGAGAGATGGGTTCTCCATTGAAGACAGAACCTGGTCCATTTTCCTGAGTTTGATAACCACGTCAGCTCTGGCTGAAACAAATTAAAGAGTTTTGAACCCTTGAAACTTAGAAATAAACAAAAGGAGGCCATTTTTTGCCAGCACACAGTTCAGCTGTAGCACTTCTTGCCATGGGATGCTACAAACGCGGGGAGCTGGCATGGGTCCTGGGGAGGGCTGGACCAGGCTGTGGAAGAACAATCCATTTTGGCAAATCAAATGCACAGGAACTACAACTCTGAGTTGGGATGGAGACCACAGGATCCTCATGGGAACTATCACACTGCTACCCTACCCTAGGCGCCTGTCTTTAAACTAGATACAGGGTCCTGGGCTACATCATGGCTGTTTGGTCTGGTCCAGGACAGTCACTCACATATTTCTATCAACAACACAGACTGCAGAAAATTAAAAGCTCTCTAACAATAAACATTTTCAAGTCCATGTATCATATTTTCACAGATTCCAAAACAATATTAGTAACTGAAAATTCATACAAAACAACAAAGTAGCAAGTAAAAACAGCCAGGAAACCCAGTTGCCCCAGTTCTTTAGCCTAAAGATTCTTCAGAAGCTTTATTAGCTACTCCAATTTCAAAAAGAAAACATCAGCCAACTGAAAAGGCTCATAGACCAACTAACCATATGGAACTACTGGCTCAACATATAATTCAATACCACCATTTTGACAGCTACTTTCAGAGAAAAAAAAAAACCCAACAACTTGACTTTAGTGCTATTTAATAAATGATTACTTGAGGGATTTTATTTGTTTAAAACAATCACTCTGCCTCAGCTAAAGCAGTACTTTGGAAAGCTAGCATTAAAAAATTATTTGCTCTAATCTATTCCAAACTGGGACTTGGCATCTAATCCCTCTTCATTACCAAATAGCTGGGTAACCAAGTATTCCGTTTGTAAAGTAGCTGTAATAACAATATCAAATAGTTGACCTGAGTTCTTCCAAGGTACCTACAGAAAACAAAAACTTAAATAGCATTTAATTGCAAAGAGATTCAAGCAACCAATTACCTTAGTCTTATTAACAATACACGAACAACTATGGAGGATATTTTCATTTAAGGTAATTTTGTCCAATTACCAATACTGCTGTATCATTTATTCAAAATAGATGTCATCCTACTCAGCAATTTACTGTTTAACTTTGTAAAATTGTTAAGAAGATCATTTTATGGACCAATTCACTAATGGACTAGTTATTAAATACAGGCACAAATTAATTAATGAGAATTGTTTCAGAAAGAATAGTTTATCAGAAACAAGTTTATAATGATAATCAATAAGCATGAAGTACTTTAAAGCAGTAACTTTATTTGTTCTAAATTCAGAAGATTAGAATTTATTACATTTATTTAGCTCTTATGGTTATTTTTTGCTTCATCAATCTATATTGTTGACTCTTTACATTATTATTTATAACATGTAATTGCACAGAAAGTGGAGAGAATTATTAACAGTACAGTAATAAATGGCCATTAAGGGGGGGGGGGGTGTTCCACATTTTAAGTGTTATGAATTTCATTATTCATCTTTCTATTATAGAAGTAAAGGGAAAGACAAAGAAAAGTGTTAGAAAAATTACTTTCCCTTTTTCTGCAAATCTCACGGTTTCTTTGTTTAAACTAAAGACATTAGCACTAGAATATGTGCTGTAGCTCCATGAGGCCTAGCAAGTACATAAATATGTCAGGTAAATCTTTATTTAACATGAACAGCAGTTGGCATTCATTTAATACACATGTTAAATCATATTAATAGATAAATCAACATCATGTCATTTTATGATATCCATATCTCAAATGTTGTTCTCCTCTGTTCTCCCTCAGGTATACTTAGGGAACTCAAAAAAAGAGGTCCTCAGATTCTAAGAACTTACTGCGACCCTGTGAGCACTGTTGCTAATGAAAGCAAAGAAAAGCAAAGGAAAGCATGACCCCTGGAAAAAACCCCAACCTTAAAGATGGCTTCCTGCTAGCACTGGATGGACCTACATTCTTACCCAAAGTCTTCCACCATTCAAGGAAAGAAGTATGGAACTTCCCTCCACAAAACTCCTACATGATATAACGAAGGGAAAAAGCAGATGAACTTTCTGAGAGCCTATTGTTACCGAACATGGAAGAAAAACTCCCCATAAACAAACCAGCTACAGATATTCTCACATGCACCAGTAGTTTAACAGCCACCTGAATATCTGGTGTTGTAACTCCCACAGCTTGACTCCATTTTCTGAGCACCATGTAATCCACGTGCCTTTAAGTAATCGTAATATTGTACTTTGAAGAGTTACCTGAAGCATAATATGACAAAATTTTACCATTCTCCCTCTAAGGTAATTACCTTGCTATAGATGAGATGATGTACAACTCCATCAGGGTGTCTAGTAATAAATAAATCTAATTATGAAAATGTTACTACGATAGGATTCACAAAATGCACGCGCAACACGAAAGACTTACAATGATGACATTCATTATTGAGGGAATAACACTGTTTTGTTCCAGTGGAAAGCATGCTTTGTTTTGTGCATTATGACTGTGTTTCCTTTCCTGCATCCCATATGTAGTATGGATGGAAAATTGTGGCTTTTGCAAAATTAGCATGGATTTGTCAACTGCCACAGCCATAGCTGAGAATAGTTCATTATCTTGATCTAACTTAAGATAGAGCTATGTGATAAACTTAAAATGTGAATAATGCTAGCTGTATCACAGAAGGAAGGCATGCAGTCCCTTAAGCTTAGATCTGCCTCCATACTGAAAAGTTTAGATTTCTGGCTCAAGGACTACAATGAAAATAATGATGAAATCTTTATGTGTGCTGTTATCACTATAATTATTTGCATGAAACACATTTTGCAGTTTTGGAAGGATGGTTGCAATATTGTTTGAATGTTGTCAGAAAGGTGTGGAGAAAACTGAAATTAAGCTTTTCCTCTTCCCTTCTAAACAGTACACAGATCTGGGGAGGGAAAACAAATCTGATCATTGTGACTATTCCCTCCAATCATCAACAACATGTTTGGTGGGTCAATATGAAATTGTTGCCTGGCACGACCACATTCAGTCTTCTTTTCTATTCCGCTGTCTGCAGTTTTAATGATAAACTCTGTAAGGAGGCAGAGTTAGAGATTTGAACGTTTTTCTTGCTTGTAAGTTGTGTAATAGGATCAACTCCATCTGCCTGGCCCCAATTCCAGGCACCGCTGAGCTCCAGGACTTAATTCAGATCTCTCTGAGGACCCATATCCTCACTCATTTCAGTTCCACTCGGTAAGTTCAGAAGAGAAGGATAAAATGAGTCAAGGATCAAAGCTGATGAGGGATGACGTAATGGAGGGTTTTAGAAAAGGAGTAGGAACTGGAAAGTCACGTAAGACTAAAGAAGTTGTGGAGACCATGAGCTGGAAGCCGAGGCAGCAGCACACAGCAGTGAGGGTGCAGAGGCCGGCAGAAAAGTGGAACATGTTGGAGGAGCAAGAGCAGAGCTGATGAGGAGGGAGAAAGGTTTTTTCCCTTTTTTTGAAATGCATTTGTAGCAAACAAAAGTGTGTAATACATGTAAGGAGTAAACAAAAATAAGATGCAGTTAGGAAGAAAAAACGGGGAGAAGTATCAAGGTACAACAGATATCTATTATATAATATTTTATAATAAATTATAAAAAGAATAATTAAAAAAAGGAAAGTGCAGAATTAAAAGGTTCTGGGAATAATGGCAGATGGCATCCACAGAGGATGGCCCACAGAAGACAACGAGAATTAAGCATTTTTCTTAGCGTGCAAAGTTCCACCGACAGGACACTCATTAATGCGTAATGTGTAAAAATTGAGTTACTTAGGAATGCTGGTAAATTTCATTCCTCAAAATTGGTAGTAACTTTTTTTCCTTCTCCTTCTCTCTTAAATGCTGGTAGGTTTCCTATTGCACCAGGTTGTTAGCACATTCCATTAGAGGAACCCTTCCTAACATTTCAGTATACTTCTGAAATTTCTGTAAAACCTACTGTATTAACAAAGTTACTTACAAACATATTATGCTCTTCTTCCATCTCTCTGCTCTGAAAGGAATTGATACCATGCACATTAATTTGTAATGCAGATATCAAAATAACTCTTGCTAGGGAATTAATAATATATAGCTGGTAAGTGTTCAATTCTTTCATCAAATCTATACTTTTCTCCAAATTTTCCACGCCTGGATTTGGTTACTACTAGTTTTAACCTTATTTTCCATTCTATGATGTAGTTTGTGCTTTTCTCAAGTTACAGTACACACAAAACCTTCACCCTCTCAGTTTAAACTTTTGTTTATAAAACACTCTCTCTCTGGGATGTCTATCCCGTAACATAAAGAGAAGGGTTTTATGGGGAGACATCATCTTGATTGCTATTAAAAGGAAGAAATCACAGTAATTCTTCAATAAACAAGGAGAATCATAAGTGTTCATAATTTGGAGGCTTTGACTTATCAGGTTACTCAAAAACCATAATGATACTTTAATAACATAGAAAACCCATGAAACTCCATTTTGTATTATACAAAGCCTACAGTATATATGCTGAAAATGCATGCCAGTGCCTTTATACCTTCATGACTTTTGATGAATAGCCATTTCAGAAGACAGCCACTCACCAAGTAAAGTTTAAAATACAAGTTTAAAAGAATTTGCTTACTTCTGCATAGCTATCAGCAAACCTAAATTCTATATGATCTAGGAATAAATCTCAGGTTTTTTGCAAAGATTTATAGGTCTATGAGCATAATACCCATAAACCACCATGTGCTTACTTTATTGGCAGAACAGCTTATACATTTGACATACTGCTGTTCAGATAAGATTATACCCAACTAAGTACAGAAACTGTCAACAGGTCTGTAACAATATAATACAAACTGCAAAAGCAGAGTTTTCATGAGACTAACCATACCTTCAGAGTACTCCCAAATCAGTCCCAGGCATGAAAACACAGTTGGAACTGATTTTAAGAGAAGGGTGAAGAATGGCATCTTGCCACAAAACTAAGAACCAAGTCTGAACTGTGTGTTCCCTGTATTACACAGCTGCCAAAGTAGATCAAAAAAAATGTTAATATTATAAATAATACAGAGTTTTTAGCTACATTATATTTGGGAAGTCTAGAACTAGACAGCAAACGTGATTGATCAAAGTTACTCACAGTTGATTAGAGAAGCACATACTCAACCTTTTCATGTTTTGTATGTTTTTACTGTGGCGAGGGTTTGGATATTCTATCAGGAAGATGGAAAAGGAAGAAGCGTAGAAGTCAACAGGCAGTTTTTCATCAAAAATCTAAGTCAAATAGCATTAATAGCGACTCTTGAAAACATGTGCAAATATTATTAAGTAGTGAAAACTAAGATGGCACAAAGCTCTGACTCTCAGATGTGCATGAAGGAAGCATGTAAGCTTCATCTATATGAATGTGCGTTTCCTACTGGCTGTTAGAGCAGAACCTCTGCCTCAGCAAAGTTACTCTGCCCTTTAACTTCCAGATTTATGCCAGCTCTGTATTACAAAACCAGGACAAAAGACAGCAGTGAGGAAAGTAGGGCTGGATTATCTGGAACATGGTTGGATCAAACAGCTACAAAATTTGTGATGACAGAGGGTCCCAAGTAGGGAGCAACTTTGCACAAGCAAGCAGTGTTACTCTGGCTATTTCTGCCCTGAAAGTTTCTGAGTCTGTGTTAATAACGAAGGAATATAAGGGGCTTCCAGAGCCACAGGGGTTAACATGACCCTGTTGTTGTACAGCACCAGACAATTAAGTAAGATTTGTGATTTTAAACTTCTGAAGATTCAGAAAAAGGAGAATGTAATATAATATTAAGCCTTCAGAGCTTCATTTTAATAACATTCTTCAGATCCTTTCCTTTTGGCTATTCAGACCTGTTATAAGTAAGTCCTTCCCCCTTTACCTCTCTCCCCACCACTCCATCACTCCCAACTCTTCACCTCACCTCACATCTTATAATGCTGTCAGGATATTTAGAAGGGGAAAGGGAAAGAAAAATGTGTTTTGAGAAAACATTTCAGTATGCCTTCTAAAAAAGGAAAAAAAGAAGAGCTACATTTTCAAATCTTTAAAGAACACTCCACTTTAAGAGCTAACAGTACTTTGGTCCCAAGGGGCAGCAACTCATGCAGCTTCCTATAAAGGGAAATTCCACATACATAAAACACCTTCTCCCTGGCCACTACGTCACTGCAACACATGAGAATATCTACACTTCAGAAAGAAATTTCTGTTGTACATATCCTCCAATAGTTAAAGAAGTTTTATGAATATTACGCCAACTTACAAAAAAATCCCTCCCAAAAAACCCAATAACAAAAAAGGAGACAGTGACATACACTAAATCTCTCCCTGCTTAAGGCAAACAAGGTCAGTAGCTGACCAACTAACAAATTATACCATATCATAAAACCCCAACTTCATTTCAGACTTCTCAATAGGTATCAGATATACACTTATATGATAAGACTCCCTTCCAACATGCATTGCTATCCTCCTGTCTATCCTCATCAGTTTATTTTTACCTCTGGAATGAAGCTAAGTTTGAGATCATAATACTGCAAATTTCACAGTATGCAGCAAAAAAAGGACTTGATTTCTATATGAAATTACCAAATCAAGGAATGGTTCAATACTGTAAAATAATTTTATCTATTTCCAAAAATTCTCATCCCATTCTCTTGCACAAACTGCTTTCCTCAAAGAAAGTTACATTGAGAGCTTAAAAGCATCAGGAGGATACATGGTACTGTTTCACCTTATGATATTCACAAACCAGTAAGGATAAATAGGGAAAGAAAATACAATATGATTTGAGTAACTTTAAAAACTTAATCTGTTAAAGCAGTCTTTATTGTATTTTGGATATTATTTGCAAAGACAGTCCTATTTGCCTTAACAGAATTTTTTCACCATCCTCTCGTGTTAAAATTTCCACTAATGACAATCATCAGTTTCACCAAAAGAAAGACATCATCTGGAAGTGATCGTAGTACTGACAGATATATATATACACACACACACACACTTGATGGTATTGACAAGTAGACAAAGAGCATTCAGGTGTAGATACTCCCTCTTTAGAAGGGAGAAGAAAAACAAAGTATTTTCCATTATTGCATTTCATGGCAACTCTAGCTGAATCTATACCATGAAATATCAAGGAATATTAGACTAGTATCTAAAGATTTTTCATCTCTAGTGATTTTCTCTTCTCTTTATTTTGCTCTCCCCAACCATTAGTCCGACCTTCCAAGTCTTACGTGTATTTTATGTCAGTTTTCTTTATGTTCAGAGTTTCTTTCACAACAACAAACTGGGTTTTGGGGTTGGGGTTTTTTTACAGTTTTGGAGAAAGCCTGTATAAATATGTACACACATATAAATAATGGAGCAGGGAACCTGTTTTTATTCTTTTTTTCTCCCACTTCGAGTGAACCCAGGAAGCTAAACAAGGTGGACATATTTGTGAAAACCTTTATACTGAGAACTAGCCTACCTTCTTTAATGACGCTGTTATTTACAAATTAGCAATGCTATGTGAGAACTCATACCAATAAAGAAAAAGATGCGAGTTTTAAGAATAGGGAAATAAAACTACTGAATAGTGTTTTTTACTCATCCTTTCCTCAATTCTTGATTTGTTTGCTTTGGCTACCTTAAACTAGCCTTTGGGACATAAACTTTGGGACATAAAGAAGATTTTTGTGATCTATTTTTACAGCAAGATGCTTATATTAAATAAACTATACTGATACATCCTACACTGAATATAGAAGTGTAAAAGACAAGACTGCACATGAAAAAAAAATACAGTAATATAATAACTTTGAAAAAATTCCACTAGACATGACATAAACGAATGTGACATAAAAGTAATTTCGGGGCAGAGAAAAGCAGGCAATGCTGCTTTCAGAAGACTACTTAACGTTTGTAAAATGCTTTGAAGATTAAAACCCCTATGTGTGTATTACGGCTATGGATTACCACCAGAGTCCTGTAGCCTCACACTGAAATTGAGAATCTGAGGAATTTGAGACAACTTCCAATTCAAAGTCAGAAGAAATGCACAGATATTAAAAAACATGAAGAATCCTATATGGCATGAAATTGCTGTGAGCCCATACACTACCTTAAATTTTCTTCATTTCTATCATGACAGTTAAAACAGCAGATTTTCATAGGCGTTTCTGTGGTTAAAATCTGTAAGAATAACAACATTCAGTACAAATGTTGGACTTCTTTTTGAATTGAGGGAGGAAAAAAAGTAGTGATGCTACTATCAGAAACTGATGGCATTTGTAACTTCAAAGTACATTCTGCCCAGTGATATCAAGACACGTATTGAACTGAGAATTTCTAAGAGTGAAAGGACAATTTTTTTAATACCACTTGACAGAAAAAAAAGGACATAAAGTAAGTAACCTACCAATATACTCTCCAGTTTACACGAAATAACTCAGAGGATAACCTAAGCCACTAATTCCTGACATTTCAAATTGTAGGACTTCTGCAAAAACTGGCAAAACAATTTGCACTGTCCTATTCCATATAGCCCAAATTTCAGCAAGTCAGTCAGGAGTTTAACAATTAAAATTCCGTTAGCATAGAAGAGAAAGAAAACTGCAAATAATCTTTTTCTCTAATGTTACACTTTAACAACCCCATCACAGGATTGGAGGGGAAAAAAAAAAAGTAAAATATTGATTTGATATAAGAATTCCCACGTATTCAGCCTGAAGGGATATGACTTCTCCCTGTTGGATCTACACTTCCACGCCTAGCGAGAGTGAACTGGGGAGATTGGATCCCATAAATTAGTGATTCAATAGCTGTACTCTTCAAGGGAAAAAA
>VZSC01002034.1:251803-287605 GCA_013398225.1 Steatornis caripensis | reverse complement strand
GGGCGGCCCCCGCGGCGCGCAGCGGGCCCCCTCCTCCCGCCCGCCACCCACCGGGCGCGGCCTCCCCCGGGGTCCGGAGCCGCCCCCGCGCGCCGCCGGCAGCCGCAGCCCCGGGGAGCTCCCCGCGCGGCTGCTACCTGCCGTGAGCCCGCGTTGGGGGTCCCGTCATTGAGGGGGAAAACAGACGGTTGCGCCAAGGGCGAGCTGCGGTGCAGAGCCGGTGCGACCGGCCTAGGCGCAGGTTGGGAAAATGGGAGCTAGAAACATTACGCGGCTTGGGAATCCAGTTTTGAAGATAGCCATATTTCCTACTGCTCTTGAGAAACGTGTGTTCAAAGTGCAGATCGCTCCTGTGGTGGTGGGCAAGGAGTTTCAGGCCATGGGCAAAGGCCAGTGTAGACCAAGAGACAGGACGGTCCTCCAGCCAGCGCTGTGCTGTCCCGCCGGCCACCACCATCGCGGAGGGGCCGTGCAGTTAGCTGACTGCAGACACCTCAGCTAATGCTGTGGACATGACCTAAATCAAAGGTCTGGTCTGTAGTCAAAGACTGCTTCATCATCCAGGTCAACGAGCAGATTTCTGTCTCTTCTACTTGTATTTGTACGTTACTTCTGACGCTCTATGGCCTTGGAGCATTCTTGATAGTATTTCATGTGATATGATTAGTAACTCTTAGGGCAGATTTTCGGCACCAACTGCAAGCTACCCTGTTTTTTTGCTGAAAGTGAACAAATATTTCAGTTTGTAACAGGGACTTACATTTTTTTAATAGGCTTTTACAAAAAGAGCAAGTTCCTTGCCTTCTCTTACTCAATGGAGACTCACAACGCACATTTTCATTGCGGGATCTAGGCCAAAGTTAGTAATAGTCTGCCATGGCTGTAAAGCTATTTTAAAAAATCACTAGGTTTTTTAAAACAATATTGTATTACAGTCCCCCTTAGGGAAGATTTGTCTTGTGCATTTACAATGTCTCTTATCACTGTGTTCTGATACCTAATTGGAGCCTTTAGGCACTAAGTTTATTAATAAGTGGTAGAAGGGTTAGTGCCATCATGAAATTGCAGGCTAATAGGATCTTCCTCAGGAACAATCTTTCTCTGTACAGTTGTTGATTTAAAGAATCATAAATATTACAACCTCTGTTCTTTTATTTTTAAAAGCAAAGCTGGGTAAGGCTTGCTGGCAGACCACTCAACATTGTAATGCTTGCATACTGTTCTTTATCCTGAAGAAACCCTATGTAGCATTTAAATTTGCAAATGCTTTTTTAGCTTCGAAAAATTCTGTCTCATCCATGCTGGTTTTGAAAGCCTAAGCGGAGAACACACATTTATTGAGACGTCGCATGGATTTCATTCACTGTTAACCTTGCTGAGAAGGAGTGGAATTTTTCAGTCAAACTCAGCCCTAAACACATGCTAGCAGAGTTTTAACATTTTTTCTAACTCACTGATCCTGAAAGTTTTTGAAGAATATTGTTTTCTTAAGGAACAAGAAGGTTTACAGTCACATTGAAGCCATCTGTCAAATCCTACAGTAAAGGTAGAAAAGGAGTTGTTATTCCTAGCTGTAGAGGTGAAAAATAAGGCGAGTTTCCTCTCCAGTTCAAATGAATCTGATCCTTTTTTTTCTTGCTTTATTACAAATAAATAAATAAAAAATCTCAGTCATCTTCCCCTTCCTTCACTGTCATCTTCAAATATGAAGAACATCAATTTTTTATGATGATTTAAATTTTCCAAATTTTAAAAAAAAGGACCTGGGTACCTATAAAGTCAGCGCTGCTTCAGTTGTCACCAGCCAGCACAGCAGAACATTTAGTGTTGGCAGTAGCTAACCATTTTCCCAGACTTTGGAAGATACAACTTCAACCCACTCATGATATGCAAACAACTTAATTTCCCATGTCTTGTGAAGGCGGTATAATCCCAAATTCCCTCGTAAGATGGGAGGAAAAAAAAGTTGTGACACTGCAAACTGAAAAGCAGCCGACATTGCACTATGTTTGGGTTCCAAAACTGCCAGTTTTAGACAAATTGTGTGCCTACAGCGTGGGTGCCTTTGGACACTTACAGAGCAGACAGATAGCATATGATCAGGGATGAGCTCCTTAGCTGGATTTTGGTGCGAGCAAAAAAGAAAATTATGAGTCTATAGTCTACATTAAAGTCAAAGACACTTGGAGAATTTAGGTTTCTGTGCTGTTAAATAGAACCGAGTGAGGCTTTTTTGATTTATAGTTGACCTTGGACCCTTCAATTTCTCTTAAATCTTTTTTAACCTAGCCCAAGGTTATTGCACAAGTATATTAGAAGGAACACACTTTAGGATATCTCTCCATACAGTTTTCTCTCTTGGTTTGGTCAGCAATCAGAATGTCATGTGTGCTGGTCTCCTTTTCCTCACAGAGCCAACTGGGAGAACTTAAGAAATGCTTAAGGAGTCCGAGAATGCCAAGTCCTGCTCAGATGAACTTCCTGGCAGACAGAAGCAAGACCAGAGATTCACCAAAACATTAAATATTTTCTAACTTTAACAATTTCTTTACAGTTACATTCTTGCTTTAGTAATTTGATCAAATCTTAGAAGTGAAGGATAAATTTTCTTACATCTATGAAATAAAAAAAATAATTATATGTGGCTATTTTCTTTGTATTTTTATTTCTGTGCATCAAAAGTCTTACGAATTTTTAGTAGGTCTGTGTATACATACACCATGACCCTACAACTGTGCTCAACAGGGAAATTTTATCGTGTGGCGGAGTAATGTTAAAAAGGAATGTAAATAAATTTAGGAAGATAATCTTAAAACGGCATTAGCCTGAATGAAGATGGACAATATAGAAAGGAATCAGAGGTTAGAGATAACGGGTGATTCACGAAACTACGGATTGACATTACATTTAGATCATGTTCCCAAGCACAAAACAGCAGCAGCACCTGCTTAGCATCACAGGACATTACACCGCAATTAAGTAACAAGAATGTGTTATACAATAATAGGAAATATGGAGAGGCAGAACGTAAATAAGTCAATTTGAATTTTGTCAGGATTTCAAAATCGTATGTTAGTATTGGAAGCGTGCCATGGAAACTTTAATAACCACAAACCATCAGGGCTTTTGTTTTATTTCTTATTCAGAAGTTGGCACTCTATCAGCCCTCTAATTCCTTGAACATTGACCCTTTATTGACAGTAGTGAAACAATGAACCATTCACCCTATTTCCTCCAGCGCCTCAGTATCCCAACACCGTTATCCCATCATTACTGTATCTCATGCTACTTGTCACATCGGCCTAGCACCACGTTGTGTCTGTAAGCCTTTGCAATGAAATGATTAAAAAAACAAGCCTAGAAGAGATTTGGCCTAGAAAAAAGATAGGTAAAGTAACTGGGAGAAAAACCAATCCAGAGGAGGTTTCCACTGGGACACCTGGAATTCTGTGAAAAGGTATTATTTAAAAGGTGATAGAGAATAAAAGCAGAATGAGTTAAAGCACTCAGTGCAATATTCACATAGAACGGACCCAATGATTTTTGGCTTCACACATAGTGAACTAATACATCTGTATTAGGGGTAGGATAGTCCTGTTCCATAAAGAGCTCGTATATTGCATTGATAATCTCAAAACAAAGGTAATAAAACAATAAAAGCAAAATTGTTCAGAATTCTAACCAGTCACTAGAATTAATTGTCTAAAACTGAGCGCAGAGACAGACTCTCGGCAAAACGGGCCTGAACCTATTTCACAGACTGAGTAATCTTTTAAGGAAATGTGGAAACTGAGTCATTCAGAACTGGAGTAATAAGAGCAGGGAACCATGTACCACGGGGAACAATGCTGTGTTAGAAAGAACTGACAAAACAGGATTTCCATTTCTGCTATTCTGTGCCAGCACAATCAGAAACACCTCTGTACTGCTTTTATGTTAAGAAATTATAATGTAAGAAACCCTCGAATTTCATTGCATTGTTTTCCCTTCGTTACATTTTGCATCATAGTTAGTTATAAATATAGTATTGTATCTGAAGTCAAAATGGTTGTGATCACTTCTGTCCTCGCAGGGTGACAGGTTTGCAAAAAGTCACATTGAATTTTTCATTGAAATAAGGAGGTCCTTGAAGTTAGAGACCTCTTATTAAAACCCGGGGCTTTATTTTTTCTGTAGCAGTACCGAGACCAATGCAAAATTCTGTTAGAAACTGAGAATGTAGCTCTGAAGTTATACACAAATAGTGATAAGCTATCAGTGGGGAGTGGGATAATTATCACAAGACTATCAACAGTGAAATAAATAATATTTAGAGGAAAAAACTAGTGTTAGCTGTTTCTCAATGCTGAGCCAAGTTTTTTTTTCAATGAATACTTCAGAGTTATTGCCAAATTTAATAAAATCCGTTCCCCCCAAAAAATCATACCTACATGGGGGTATATATGTCAGTGTAAATTTCTGATGACCACCAAAAGCAGCTCCAACGGTTACCAAGTCCCTCAGTCTCAGAGAACAGATTGAAACTGTTCAGAAATGCTAGTAATGTTACATATTTTTTAACGTTCTAGCCTTCATTTCTTCATGCTGTTTTATTTACTCGCACGATAGCACAAGAATTACAATTTTGCATGATCAGCCAAAGGTGAAACAGCCTTTTTTTTAACTTTGTACCTTCTGAGGTGTCATGTGGAGTAAGGTTCATACTGCAAACCTGCACTGAAACTTGAAATGTTGTCTTGTGGAAGGCAGAGCAGAAACTACAGAGGAGACGGCCACTGCCTTCTATCCCACAGACCCACGCATCTGCTCCTGCAGGAACTTGGGGCTTTCGGGAGAGCCTCCCTCTTTCTCTCACACGTGGTTTTAAGATGCACTGGGAGGATGTATTTTTGGATATTGATGTGCACATGCCAGTGCTTCTCAGTGTTGTTCATTCCTAAGGCATGTGAGAATTCTGAGTGACTTACCAGCATGCCTTGTATCAGAGAAAAAGGGAGAGAAAAATACGGAAAAACCTCGCACCCTGAAAACTGAGTATTTTTCAGGTGAAGACCTACTTCAAGTTTTATTTTCCTGTTGTAAAAAATACTTTTTTTCTATGTTGTTACTCCCTGCATAAACAAGGTCAAACAAGTCTTTTCTACACCTTCCTGAATTGTGAATATCTCTTACTCCTCTCCTTTGTACTTCTAGAGGTGACAAGTTAGGTACTCTCTTCATTGCACAAGAGACATAAAATGGTAAGTGATAGATATTTTAAGGTCAGGAAGATGGCAATGGTCATAGACGTAAATAGCATAAGCAACACTTACTTGTGCAACTTCATTAATGGACTTTAAAAACACTTTATAGTAGTTGTTAATGGAGTTTGGTTTAAAGCACCGTCAGAGAATGCCAGAATGATTTATGTCAGAAGGGAGCTCTGGACATCACCTGGTCCAAGTCCCCAGTTAAAACAGTGCCTGCTTCAAAAGTACATTTGGCTGCTCAGGGCATGTCCAGTGACATTTTGAATCACTACACAGATGGGGTTTTTACAGCCCCTGGGCCCTGCTCTGGTGTTTGGCCATCCTTGCTGCAAAGAATGTTTTTTCCCTTAGCTCTTTAAATAATTTTCCTTGCTGCAAATTGTAGCTATTCCCTCTTTCTTTTGCTGTGCACCTCTGGGGGAAAAAAAAGTCTAGCTGCAGTGTTTCACTTCCGCTATCCATTAGATAATTGAAGACAGCATTAAGATCGTCCCTTTGCCGCCTCTTCTCCGCACAGAATAAACCCTCATCTCTCCCCTCTCTTATATGTCAGGTGCTCTAGCCCCCCAGCAATCTCGCTGACCCTCTGATGAATTAAAGCCAGTTTATCAATGTCTTTTTTGTATGACTGTACTATCCTGTAACAATATATGAATGGTGCAAAATAAAAGTAGTTATTACTCTATTATTTCCCTTCTTAAAAAACTTTAAGACAAGGATACTCAGCAAAGTTCTGGGTTACTTGCTATCATGCATTCAGTGAATTAAAATGACCTATTAACTGGCCTGTATTTCACTGCTTGCTGTTTTATTGGCTTGTAGCAGAAAAGGGAAAAATACCAATTCATAATCTCAAAGACAATGATTAAAATAAGAATTTCATTACACAATAGATGCTTTAGTCAAATATTCCATTGCCTGTTACATTTTGTCCTCACTCAGTTATGGGGAATCCTATCTGAATGCCAACAGTAGTATTATAGAGACTTCATGCATAGCTGGTGGTTACAATAACTAACTTGTTTTTAAATGGCCAAGTGAAAACATAGGAAAAACAAATGGCAAAGATTAAATGAGAAATTTTATTTTTTAATACTCTGTTCATGTGTAAACAAACCATACCATGGCTTGAACTAATTTTGTAGAGGATTTAAGTAGATTCATATTTTGTGGCCAAGTTTGAAAGTCCATTGATAGGAGTCCCAACATGAAAAGTCAACAAATCCAATTACTGCTAACAGCTGTGCAACAATTCTGCTAATATTAATAATCCCAGTCCAACTGAATTCTAACACGCTTCCATCTTTCTCTAAATTCCTTCTGTCAAAACAAATTTCTGTCCCGGTTGCCTTACAAGCAGAAAGTCACATCTATTATTTTCTGTCTGCATACTCCCATTTTCCTTTCATTTCCCACTTCAAGCCACTTGAAATTGTGTCAGGCACTATTACATACTATTTCTTTCAAGTTCTCTCGGAGAGCTCATGTTTTCCTCAAATGACTCTCTTCCTCAACTTAAAGGTGGTTTAGGAAACCAACTTTCCCTTTGGTCAGGTGGATTCCTTCTTCCCTCTATTTCAAATGTCTTTTAGCTTTGGCAGTAATTCTTGAGTTTGCTTTTATGCTTTCTATGCATTCTTGGAGAACTGGAGCATTCCCTTGGTCTTCTCATGCAAAAACATCAAGAAAATACATCCCTTTCATAATATTTTAGTTGCCATCCTGTTTTTTAAGAAGCATTATCCCCTTTTATATCATTCATGTTGGTACATTTAGAAAGGAAAACCTTTAGCGTTAAAAGAAATCAAAGTACTAAGTAACTATGTATAGCAACAGCAGCAAACATCAACCGAAAAAACACTTAAAAGAAGTAGCATTACAGGCATGGAAAATACAATCATATGTATGCAAATCTGTTAAGCATAGCATGTATGATTCAAAACAACACGATCACTTTTAAAGGGCCCAACCTACATCTGAATCTTACGGTATTCAGGACTAGATGCCGGGAATGTAGCTGTTGCCTTGAAACTCAGAAGTGCTAATATCCGAAAAGCTTACTGTGAAAACAGTTTCACAAGGAAAAAAATCCTTCTAAAGCTCCCTAAAATGGTGTGATAAACAATATTAGAACCAGTTTAAGCATCTATGACTGAAACCCCATAAATATACTACTTGAACAAGGATAATATTCAGGAAAATTAAATAACTGGCAAAGATCACCAAAATTATTTCTGTTTCTCATTTGCAAAGCTCTGTGTTGTACAGGTGTTAACCGGTATCAGGCACTAAACCTCCCACAAAACAAGCTGGTGAGGGCTGGTTTTTAAATGAAGACTTCTAGCTCCTGAGAATCACTAAAAAGCTATTATTCTTTATTCTTTTCTTGTAAAATGTACCGTTTCCCACTCTATTTCCTAACCTCCTCTCTTAATATGCAAGCGCGTTTGGAATACTGAATCACGCTCCAGAATGGCAGCAATTGGTATGCATACGGTGTTATTTGAGTCAGGAAACATTCCTTACCAGATGGATATGGATTTTTGTAAAAGCATAATGGCCCTTTAAGAAGCTTAATAGAAAAGTATGAAACCTTTTACAAACAGCATTCCAAAGCAAGATTGCCAAAAGCAAGTGCACATAAATAGCTCAGATAATTGGAGCCGTACCCCTGCACCCATCCCCAGCGACAGAGAGGGACTGCTGACCACGCACCATTGTGTATATGAGCTTCCTGGTCCGGGCTGATCCTCAAGTTGCCCTCAGCTTCTTTCGAACACCAGAAATTTAGATTTTGTCCTCTTTGCCAGAGCTTTAGCATTGGTTAGTCACTGAACATAGCTTCCCCCTTCCCACACAGGAGTAGATTTTTTAAATCCTGCACTTGTTACAGAAAGAGCTACCGGCTGGTACAAAGATCTGGACACACTGTGCTGTACACGTGCCTTCTCCAGGCACAGCATGTCCTGTTCCCAAACCTTAAAAAAATGGGGAAAAGGAGATGAAATCCAGCAGAACAGCGGTCATGCAAGGAACAGGACGCAGGCACCTCAATTTCACGTTCTTCACTGGGCTGAGGGGTGCACGCAGCCGCTTTCTGATACTATTGAACGTTGTAATAGTAGTTTTGATGAGCCTCCTGTAACGAGCCATCTACATAATACTATTCGTTATCTGTTTTCTTTATCTACATTTTCAAAAACATGTGTATGGCATCTGTTTCTCATCGTTGACTATGACCTTTGTTTATTTATAGTTTTAAAAACTCTGACTACTGCCAGACACTATTAAAAATAAACATTTTTAATTGTTTTCATGTTTTATGCTCCCCTCCCCTTTCCACCCAAGTCTGACAGGATGAAACATTGTTTGTGCTTGGGATATAGCTACTTCTGCTGGGAGAAGAAAGAGGACTAGAAGGAAATTGTATACATATTATCAGAATAGTTTTACATTCAACAGCCTGGAAACAAAGCAAACTACCATCTCCCAGCCCCCTTTAATATAGATCTCCCCATTCCCAGGATCTGTCTTCAGCTGAGGGGGCAGAAACGAGCACAGAATTGCTCTCTTGCCTTTAGCCCAGCCAAACCTAGCTCTGTCTTCCCAGCAACACAGCCTCGACACAAGAGGCCATCTTCATTTCCCAAATAGCCTGACTGTTCAATGCAAGGTGGGTTTTTGTTTCCTCAGGCAGAGAAAAAGCCTTCAGCATCCAAGACGAGTTGCTTTAACAACTAGAATAAATGATGAGAATGTCACAACTGTGCCATACCCCTTTCCACCTTCTATTCATCATTTGTGGTTTTGTCTTTGGAAACAGACACTTTTGTTCCATTTTGGGTTGGGTTGGGTTGATTTTTTGGGGGTGGAGGGGTGGGAGGATTCATGAGTTTTAGAATTTGATTCCAGACCTAGGCAAAATGGGTACAAAATAGCAGGAAAATGTTAAAACATTTTTTTTCAGTCTCTCTGATCAGCTGGCTTTTGTGGTTCATCACTCAGATCAATCTTTTCTGTAAACCTGATTTTGGGTACAAAGCCATGTTCAGGGAGCTGGGATGCCTCCTTGGCACCAAGGATTTTACTGCATAAAGTTCACCATTCTAATAGCTTTGCAGAGCCTAAACTTCTTAGACAGTATGCTGGTGAACAGGATAGAAATAAATTAATTAAAGGTGCTCCTAAATCTCCTGCAATATTATCTACGGTTCTTGATGTACCTACCAGAAGCGATAAGTACTAGACTTCTTTGATACCTGACATACCTCCTTTTCTGAAGTAGGCTTCTACTTTATTTCTTAGTCAATAGCAATGGCAATGTTTTAGAGAAGCCATTAAGCTGAATCAATTTCCCAGTGGGAATGGGAGTGGATCACACTATGTCTCTCAGTTTTCCTTTCCTCCATCATTCTTCCATTTGCCTTTTAAAAATTAAATCTCCTTAGGCAAAGCCACTCTTTAGTAGGTCTTTGTACACGGTTTGGCTCAGGGGGCCTCAAGCAGAGTCGGTGCCCTTCAGCAGGTGCCATTTTTGCAAAGCAGTGTAGGAGCACTGTCACATAACATGCTCTGAAGCTGAAAACAGAGGACCCCAAAGAAAAATTCCCTCATCTTTGGGGGAAAAAAAAGTGGGGAGGGGGAAGAAAGAAAGAAGAGGGACAAAGGATATAGGTGACCCAATCGTCCATCCCTGTGAGGGTTCCCAGCTCTTTCTTCTCCTGCCTTGCAACTGCATGGTAAAGTAAAATCTCCCTGCTGAAAGTACCAAGTGAAGGAAAAACAGGCACCTGACTCGGATATTTAGGGACAACCTGTCAGATTGTGAAGCGGTGCAGTCCTGGTGGAAAGAGGCTACTAACATGCATCTTCTCTGGAAAGACTACTCCATTTCTTCCCAGACAAAGAGGGAGTTAAAATATTCTTAGCCTTTAGTAAAGAGTGTATGTGTCTGTCTGGGGCACTGAGAGTGTTCGAAGAAGGGGTGGATGGAAGTTTTTGCATTTCTCCTGACATGTCTGGGGAGCAGGTAGAAAACTGGGAGTGAACAGTTAAAGACAAAGCAATTACTTGTTTCTTCTCCCTGTTTTGTTTGTAGGGATGATTACTAGTCTGTGAACACAAATTCCTAACGAATATATTCATTTATTTCCTTGCTTCTTTTCTGCTCTCTGTGTTAGATTCCTTCGTACAAGAGGCTGCAAGTGGAATTTCTGATCTCTTCTCTCCTTCTCTAAGTGTCTTTAGCTAGATCTTAAGGGCATAAGTGAAATAAATCTTCTCCGCAGGTACAAAAGTCAAAGTCCATGGCCTATATTAGTGGTCCATGATTCAGAGATTTGTTCCTCCATCTTATCTCAGCGGGTGGCCATACAGCAGGTGGTACAACGCCAAAGCACCAGCGTGAGCCTTATTCGCTCCAGGGATAGCGGTTACGCATTGTTGGTGGACCCAGCCTTGGCTGTGCTGACTGGAAAGGTACAATCACTCCTCAACAGGAAGAGTGATGGAAAATTCAACTGCAGAAATTTCCAGCCTATGGTACGCTCAGTACCATTGTACTTGGGAACTGCTGCTATGCTGAGGTAAGAGACAAGCTCTGAATTTCCAGGGAAACCGTAAAAATCAGGCACCTCCATCTGCTGATGCTGCCGTTCACATTTCCTTTCTTTCTCAGACACACTGAATGGATGTTCTGGATCACGTACAGCTTGTGAACCATGGCCAGCAGCACAGCTGAATGCAGTCTCCTGCTTCCTTGTTTGCAGAGGAGTAAAACCCTGCTTTCACCTCCTGACTATACCATCATCTCAAAAATAATAATTCATAATCCCAATTCATACTCCAGAATTACTACTGGGTAGTTAGATCCCCCAGGCAAATAAAATATTTCAAAGTTACAGCATAATTTAATTTAGTGACAGTATTTCCACTGAACTCAACATAGCCAGGCTTTCACTCACTAAATCTTGCCAAAATAACAGAACACTTATTAGTAATCAGGGAGTCCGCTGATGTTCTGACAGCTTGATCTCCTGCATAAAAGAGACTTTAGGAGTTTCCTGAATTATGTCCTAAATAGAGAAAAATATAAATAATTATTCAGAAAAAAAAGTCCAACTTTGATTTATGGATTTATAGTAATGGAAAACCTGCTGTGGTCTTTACTAAAATCGGCATACAGGTTTATTGTGACCATTTCTACATAATCTGTAGCTTGTCTCTGAGAGGTCACTTAGCCTGTAATTGCAGACATTGAACTTTGTTCTACTTTTAATTAATCAGTAGGGGAGAGATCTGTTTTCAAGACCCTATTTGTTATAGATTGTTACAGATGCTACAGATGATAAAGTAAATGGATTGAACTTCTTGAGTTTTTATATGAAGTTTTACATCCTCTTCTCATTCTTGTGATTCCTGTCAGACCATTCCAACATTTTCCTGTAGGAATTGGGAACATGATATTCAGGCAGCTACACACAAGCTGATAGTGCTCCTCCTCAAAACCACACATTTCCGCTAACTTTGGTGCAGGCTTGTAGTAAACTGGCTTGAGTGATTAAGCAGATGTTCTAGAAATAAATCTCTCAAAAAAAAAAAAAACCAACAAAACCCTGAAAGCTTAAACCAAAATTAAACTATTGTAAAGGCACTTCATCGAGCTTTACTGAAGAAGGTAGGCGAACGCTTTCGGCTCATCCTATTAATACAAATATTGGGTTAGATTACGATATGATGTATTCTGGAAAATTTACCAAGTGGAACAGGAAAGAAAGAAGCCCCAAAATTGTTCAGTTATAAAATAAAATAAGTTTTCCCTTTTTAACCAAAATCTGATCTTCCTGTGATACTTCCCTTGCAGGTAGAATTACGTAACTGAAGTAAATAATTAGATGCTCAGACTCGGTGTGCATGTGGTTGGGGGCAGGGTCAAATATTAGTCAGAAAGCTCACAAAGTAACATTGGATGTATAATACTTCTGTTCTCATCAGTTGCAAAGAAATCAAATAGTTACAAGCAGCTCTGACTCTTCTTGTAAACAAGCTAGAAGTTACACATACTGATTTTCAGAGGCAGGGTAAAAGTTCTCCCACTTTATTTATAGAGGTGGAGAGAGACAAGGATATCCTTTGGACTACTGCAGCTCAAAACTCAGAAAGAGTTTCCTGCTTCCAACTGTGTCACTAGGAAACAGGAAAAGCAAAAAAGAATATTTACCAAAAAATATTCCTCTAGTTTGTATATATTAAATCAAACTGCTGTTACTACTGGCCATGAGGAAAAAAAAAAAAAAAAAGCTTAACATCTAGTCTTTCTTGACTTCAGGATATTTATTATCATATATTTACACTTCTGAAATCATGGTTAACAGCAGAGTTCCTCTGTGTTCAGAGCACATTTATAGGCTAGGAACAGCTACTGCCAGAGGAAATAAGCAAGAGGGTCAGGGGACAAGCAAATTAAAAACAAGCCTAAAATAACCCAAGGATGTACTGCTTTGGTAAACATAAACTTATTTTAAAGTAAAAAGGATGTCTATGTTGGATCAATAATAATCCATTTATTGAAACTTACAGGATTCCATGAGGTATTTATTTTCATGTGAAACACAGCCCTGAAATCTGTGAAGGTGACAAGGAGACTTAATAATGCATTCCCCACCCCCCAATGTGTGTTAATCCTGGTTAATCCCAATTTTAATGATATTTTACAGCCTGAATTTTTTAAGTTGTTACCACAACACACAGCAAAACCTGAGCATGACTGCCAAATTTATCTAATCCTTTACTCCACTTCAAGTAAAACAAAACAGTAGTAGTATTCAATGTTTTCTTCCACTACAGGAAAGAAACCTCCCAGGTATCTTTTGCTGAAGATGCACAGCTATATTAAGGCTCATTAGAAGGATCACCCACTTGCGTGTTTGTCAGCATAGGTCATGCAAGTGCTATCAAATGGTTTTCAGAAACTATATCATTACATCCTTCCAAAAGGTACCACAGTATAAATAACTGTGGACGTAGGTGAACTTGGTCCATGTGCAGTAGGAAGATGAGTCTTATGATGAGTTGTGTGAACTTATGGTTTTCTAAAAAACAAAACAAAAAAACCCATCAAAAAAACCCTACCAAAACAAACCCAACAATAAACCAGACACAAACCTCCCCCCACAAAACAAACCAAAACACCACCACACACAACACAAACAAAACCGAACCACCTCACCCACACAAAAAATATCAGAATTATCATGTGTAGGAAGTCAAGTGCCAGCAAAAAAACCTCAGAAACCCACAATTTTTTGCTAAGCTGGGGCCTAATCTGGAAGCTTCAGAGAAAGTTTGAAAACATCATTATACAGAAATAAGACAGTCAGATGACAGCTGTCTTGTATTTTCAATTTTATAGACAAGTACACCACCACTGCAAGAGTGCCAGATAAGCTTATCTCAGCTGAAACTGCTGGACCGAGATGCAGTCACAATTTTACAGCTTTGCTGCAGTCTTCAGTTCCTTCTCTGTGGAGTTGCAACCTTTAACATTTCAAACAGGTGTTTGAAGGCATATTACTGCCATCAAAATTTGGACTTAAGTTCATCCAAAGGGTTGATTTTCCTGGCCAGGCTTTCAGTAAGGTACAGTAAAGTATGCTCTAAAATAAGCCAAGTGATTCCATTCAAAGCAGGTTGGATAAGTAAACAATATTTTCTTATCAGTCCATGCTAGATAAAGAACAAATTTGTTTGACATTTAAAATCATTGGATACCTAAGTAAACTAATGGTTGGCTGTGAATGCTGATCATGAACAAGTTCAAATATTATCATAGGTGATAAAACTTTTAGACGGTTGTACGGCTAAGCTGTGTTACAATAACAGTCGACCTTAAAATAATTATATTTTAAAACAATCTCTTCATCTACTCTCCATTTCCCCCCCTCAGCCTAAGTACTTGTATGTTCCAGATAATGGTTTGAGCATTAGGAATGTGTTTTGAAGCCAATTTTCTTGTCTTTATTTTCATACTGAAAAAAAGTCTACCACTTTTAAAGGTTACAACTTCAATGTATTATTCCTCCTCTTGCACAATGACCATTCTCAATGAAGAACTGGAAATCTTGTCAAAGCACTGTCCCCCAAATTAAAACTTTTGTCTGGGTAGCTGCATGAGTAACAGTTTCAGTCACACTGCCATCCTTGCTGCCAAGCATTTCAATATTTCATGGTGATGCAGAACATGAATCAAGCAAGTCTTTGCAGGGATAGCGTGAAAGAGTCTGGTGTCTTCCCACAGGACATTAGAGTCATTTGGTCATTTCTAAAACAAACTAGAAAAAAAAAGTGCCCTCTCTGCTTCTTTCCTTCCTCCCAACCACTTTTCCTTTTCTTCTCAACAATCAAGACAGTGGTGATTTTACCAATATACCCAAAGCCCGACACGGGTTAAACTCCAGAGCAGAGAAATGTCTTCAAGGAGTGTTAGGTTGAAAAGTAGGGTCTGTGCTGGCAGAGGCAGCATGGCCCCGGTGGGGCAACCTGCGCTTCAGCAGAGTCGTGCTGAAATACAGACCATGCAACAGTGCCTGGCTGTCCTCCTGGTCCAACTTCAGCCTGTTTCTCAACGTGAGCTAAAGCAACTAACATATCTAAGAATTTTCTTTAAGTCTGCCAAGAGATGTTCAGAATTTAATACACCTCTGCAGAATGTCATAGGTATGTTTCCCCATACCATCTAGGAATGGATTAAAGAGTAGAGTTTAAAATTAACCCAGCACTCAGTTTAGAATTCAGTGAAATCAAATAGGAGGTACACATTTTAAAACTTGCGTGTATTTCCTGAATGCTCCTGAAGTAGTTACAATAGCAAGAATAAAACCATCAAGAGTAGTGATTAAGCATTACTTCTCCCTTTTATGTTTTCTGTGATCATTTGGAGGAAAGGGTCCACAGAAAAAAATAAAAGCTTTTCCCCTTGGTCTGACTAACATGAACAATCGTTTTTTACCTTATCTAACATGACTTGAAAAAAATTTGGTTTTATGTTACTTTAAAATATTGGCCTTGTGTGCGACAAATGTATACCAAACAAACACTCGCAACAGTCATCAGTATAGCAGAGGCTTTGCTATCAGTTGTCAAAATTCTGCAAGCTGATTATGGAAGTTGGACACCTCTGATGCTCCTGTTTGTAAGAATTTCTTCACAGGATTACCCAGGAACTAACTCAGAGAAGCCCAGACAGCTCTAGCACATTTAAGATTCAGTCAGCAACTTCGTGAAATTTGTCTATGTCTAATGTCCCAAGCAGCCCAGTGTTTTGCTGCTTACCAGAAATTTCTGTTAGAGAACAGAAGAAAAAAGTCTACACCATGAAAGACAGAGAAGCAAATGGAAGGGAGTGCTCACAGGGCCCTCAAGAGGAATTAAAATAAATGCTCCATGCCATTCCACTTAGCAACAAGGAATAAAAATCTGAAAGTAAATCAGCAACAAAAGCTTGTCCTTTGCCTATCTTTTTAATTATTTGCTCCTTCTCAGCAAAATGAGTGATTTCCGAGTATCTAAATTGGTCTGAAGAAAGAAGATATTTATAATACGAGGTGTTTATAATAAAGTAGGATTACTGACTACTTAAACATATAAATCGTAAATGCACTGTAACTGTGACACACATTGTCTCCTGTATTAACATCCAGAGACTACATCAGTACTGCACCAGGTCAGACAAGGCAGATTCCTGCTGTCCCTGTCACCTTTACAAATGCCAACAGTATTAGACAACTTACCCCTGTTTTTCTTTACTGATAAGTAGATTCATAAGTCCACGGATCACACACAGATCATCATACTAGAGTAGATTACATTAGAAACAGTTATTTAAGAGGATCACATTTTTTTCTTTTGTTTTTAATAGAATAACCTTTCAAAGAAACTCAAATCAAGATTCTTCCAAAACAGCAGCAAGATCAAAATCTACCCATTGTAATCTCAGTTCACATTACCCTCCCCTATTGTATCTACTAGCATTAGGCTTCCTTGAATTTGTGCAGGATGTAAAAAGGGAAAGCTTTGTGGTACCACCTAGAAGTAGTTAACTCTTATTGTAAGAAAATAAATTTTATTCCATAAGAGATCTAGGACTGCTGATCAGCTGGAGTTGCAGAGTAACTGGGGAATCCAAACTGGTCAGGCTAAATTGTCTTCTCCAACTTCTCCCCTACTTTCCATATCACCGTCAGGATGTGTATGCAATTGTACCAGACCACTGTCCATTTTCCATTTCGGACTATTAACGCTAACACATAAAATATCATAAACCCAGGAATTATAACACTCTGTAAACGCACTAGCTTCAGAGAGGTGATATTCTGCTCTAGGATATTATCATGAAAATACTTCACCAAGAAATGATTGGCCAATTTAGATGTGTGAACTTCCACACTAAACCCTTCTTGAAATAGGTTAAGGCACTTGTTAAAGACATGTAGGATGAAAGACAGAATTGCTTTGCTTTGTTAATTCTTTGCAGCAAGCTACTTTGACGGACACACATTCAGATGTTTTTCAGTTGAATGTATTAAAGCACCACAGCAGGACTTCAAAAGAGCTGCAATGTATCCCTGGCTTATGAGGAAATCTTTCCACATAGCCTTCCATATCCGTGATTTAGATCGTTGTTTTTATCAAGTGCTTCACAGTTTACCAGCAAAAAGATATCAGAGAGTCATTATTTCTATTACATACTCTGTGACCTTAATGCTAATCCTTCTTCCAGTTTATGTGTCAAAGTTCTCATTGATCTCAGCAGAAGCAGGATCAAGACTTCTGGCAACAATTTTACAAAGCTTAGGATTTTTCTGACACTGAGCTAAAAGTTTCCAGCAGAGTTGAGGTAGGCCAGATCAATATTTATCAATGAGTCTTTCTGCACAAGTTGTTTGATTGAGGCTAACGCGTGAGTGGTTTTTTGTTTGGATTTGTTTTGTTTGGATTTGTTTTGTTTGGGGTTTTTTTTTGTAACCCATTGCTCTCTATCTGTAGAAGATGGACAGATTCACAGGTTTTATTTCTACCAATCCAGTCACCACCACCTGTAAGAACAGCAACTACTTAAACTACTACCTTTTAGTTTTCTGCAAACTGCTATTACATATGTTGTCTGCAGCTAACCCAAACTTTTTTAAAAGGGTATCAAGTTTTTTATTTTAGCTGTTCCTTTACTTTCTCAGGCTTTATTCTATGATTCAGCAATTGGTTGCAAGACCTGTTGTACAAACTGCAACTTGTCCTACACAACAAAAATGGCACTACATTACTAACTTTTGATCTGGCGTTCACATTATATTCTGATGGAAATGCTAGCTCATTTGGAAAGGATGTCTGCCTGGAGCCAGCAGTTTCCTTCTGTGGCAGACTACAATTGGTCCGTTTTGATCCTCAGTGACAAAACCTGCAACTTTCTGAGAAATAAAGCATACTTATAAATGAGTTCGGTTTGCATCAGTCAAGAAGTGGAAGAATAAAACTTAAAGATGCAGATGTAAAATATCTGAGAAATTAGCAAAACCTAAAATTAAGCAAACAGATTATTGGAGCTGTGTCTCCTGGTATACGCATATATCTCTTCACATTCACTGGTAGCACTACAGGTTAGCTGAAGTTGTTAAAGCACTTTTTGAAATGTCAACAACAGCCAGTTTCACAATGAAGACATAGGTGGGAAATGTGGGGTGGGGAAGATAAATCATTCAAACATTCAAGCTACTGTTGGCTCATTCCAGCAGCTCTCCCTGCTCATGACCCATAGATCTTTAAAATGCCTTGTTTCAATATCCTCAAATGTATTTTATAAAAAAAAAGTTGTCAGCTGGCCACAGACCACACATTCCAGAACCGAAGTAGAAAGGAATGTGAACGGGTGGGTGGGGGAGAGGAAGGAAATCAGATTTAGTATTGAAAACAAGACTAAACTGAGAAGCAGCTGATGTGCTCTCAAGCAGTTGCAGTGTGCAAGGCTATTTTTGTTCATAGTACCTCATGTTCAGAAAAATAAGTGGTAAAGAGCCATTTACTCTTTTACTTTGAAGGTTTTATTTTAATTTCATCAGTATAACATCATTTTTGAGATGCCAAAGACAAGAAGTAAATTCAGATGAACCGTAGGCCATCTACAGGTCAGAAAGATGGTTAATATTTCTTTATCCAGAATGAAGTAATATCTCAGGAGATACTGATAGATGAATTCATTTAACCAAAGGCTAAGCAAGTATAGACTCCCAAAGGTAATAAGAATCATAAAAGATTATGAAATAAACCAGTCAAGTTAAAGATGGAGACCAAAGTTTTGTGCTACTGCCAATGTAAAACTATTCCAGGGATTTTTGTGTTTAGTGTTAGATTAGTAGGTGTCTCAGAAAAGGGGGGGGCCGGGGGGCTAACTAAGCTGTGTTTAATATTACCTACGTTTACCTTGCGAGAAGAGAGAGAAGAAAGTAGTCAGGAAGATAAGACGGTTAGTAGCTTTTTAGTCTGAACAGTATTTAGTCTAAAAATTTATTCTCTAGAAACTCTGCAGACGACATGGACTTAAAAATATTTCTCGCTTTCTACCACTGCTTCTCAGAGTCTAAGTCAGCCTTTTCTCTATTTCCAGAAGGATCTCAGTTGGAAGACCCCAACTGGCCTGTAGCAGAGTCGGAGAAAGCCCAAGAGAAAAAAATCTAGGAAGGTCTGCAAGAAGCAGCATAAGCAAAGAAATGGAGCCAGGAAACAGATAATTTAGAAGCATGTATTGCTACCAATACTGTAGGGTATTTGCTTGGATGACAAAGGAAGGAATTGGGATTATCAGAAGAAGCACTAGATTTTCTTTTGTGCCAAAGACCTTAACATGTTTGAAAAGATTTTCTGCCTGTCACTTTTTTAAAAGACTTCAGAGATTAAACTGCTACTGTTTGTCCGACATCTGTGTTGGTTCAGCTGGTGCTGAGCCCTCATATTGGAGTAAGACACGTCACTGTGTTGGGAGTTACTGCACACTTCATTGTGGGAATAAAAATGGGACAGATTGGGCCAGACATCCTGCAATGGAAAGATTTGGTTAAACTACGTTAAGGAGGAAAAAGTGGAAGTATCTTCAGTAAAGTGAGGTGGCAGGGCAGCCCTCTGTCCCCAAAGGAGGGAAGCTGTGGCTGAGGTGGGGGATGCTGCTGCTGATCACAGAGTCAGCTCTTTCATAGACATACTTCTCCCTGCTATTCAGCTGGCCAAGAAGCTCTTCCAAGAAGCCAGCCCTTTGATCCAATCAAAGAACGGCCAGTCTGGTTAGCTCTAGTTATATGAATTGGACTGTTATCTTAGTAACGGGGAAAATAACATCAGCCTCCTTCACTGCCTAAACAACAAGTCTCTAGAGGGAAGGCAGTTGGACCAATTTGTCCCTGAAGTGGTAGTTCTGAAGAAAGGCTGGTCCTAACTAACTACTCGGCATCTGAGCTTTCTGTATCACCTCTCCTCATAATTGTTTGTAGACCCTTATTCAAATGCCTTTATAATAGTGACAGTGTTATATTAGTATTCTTTAATGCTTCAGAAATTCCACAGTTAATAGAAGGGGAAATTCTTGTTTGGTTTTGCTGGCCCTTTTCCCTTTTGAGGGATAAAAAAATAATTATCAACAAGGTTTGAATTTGGAGCAGGTTTACGTTAGCATCACCACATTTATCATTTAAGTTCCAAAATACAGCTTTTGCATCTCCATTCCCTCAAATCTCTAACACAAATATTTCTGGAAAAGGTTTCTAGAGGAGCCAAAAATTCCCTAATTATGGAAAAAGTAAACAAACCCCCACCCCCTCCAAAACCAAAAAGGCAGAACAAGTTGCTTTATTTAACTCTTCATGGATAGTTATAAAGTGTTTCACACAGACTTTTTTTTCCCCTCCTAGAATTTCTGTCAAACTTCCTCCCATCAGCAAAGAATCAAATACAGTGTTTAAATGGCCATTATGACATTAAAACCTACATGTAACTTACATGTTGCAGAAAAAAAAAACAAAACAGGTGAATCAAAAATCAGGCATACAGATCTCAGAGCTTATACTCTCAGATGGTAGGTATGACAGTAAGTGCACTTTCTTACTTCTATATATTCCTTATCATCAGATTTAGAATAAACATGTTTATATAAGATAACAGGAAGCAAATTGATACCAAGAGTTCAGAGGAAATGTTTTACTCAAAATATTTTCTTTTGCTACTCCTTCCTGTATGTTGTTCTACATTTTCTTCAAAGATTATTCACAAAGGTTATTCTGCTGTTCCCTTATTAAACTCTTTTAAAAATGAGGGTTTTAGTCATTCATTTTCTCCTACTAATGGAATTAATATAAGACTACCAGACAATAGAATAGATAAAACAGGCTAAAGGGGAAAAAGTAAGAAATAATCTCGCAATCTGAATTGTGTAACTCTCTGCCGTCATTATGCAGCATACCATCAATAAGCCAAGATCTTCCTTTAGCCTGGATCTTTCCTAATAAAATCTCCGTTCCCTGCCCCCAAATCAAACTTCAGCCTAATGCACCTGAGATTAATTTTCTAAAATGAGGAACACCTTACAGTTCTTCTCTATGGCACACAACTGTAGCAAGCTCATGCAATAATGTAGGAATGAAGTTAATAAAGATGTCACTGTTAACAGCAGTGAAGCATTAGGCTTTGCAGACTATGGGGAGATAATTATTTAAAACCTCATTTTTATTGCAAGGATGCAGTACTACGGTTGTGTGATAACTTACTATCACATGTGTGGTTTTATACTTCATAATAGGAGCCTTAGGCATGCATGCTCCTTACTCACCTGCAGACTATGTCTACTCTTTTTGAAAATCACCTTGCCCTTTGTTTAATTAGCTTTAAAATGCTTCTTCTTTCTATCATAGCTATAACACATTTAATTGTAAAATTATACATTCTAAAACTGCCTCTAATTGATTGCAATGCTATATTTTAATTAGCTTAAGAGAAAACAAAATTGAGACTACTTAGACTGATATATTTTAATGATGAAATGTTTCTAACTGGATCAATAAATGCAGGAAATAGCTTAATAGACAGCCAAAACATTCTATGTAATATATTGTAAGAGCTAATAATAGTTAAAAAAAAAAAACAGTAGAAAGAGTAGATATTATGCTTAAGTAGATCAAACTTCTGAATTTTGGAATGTTTCCTAAGCAAAAGCCTTAAGGAGGCAACATAATACAACTAAGAAATCCTGTGGTAGATTTTTCACTGAAAGGAGGCTCAAACATCACATATCGAGCTATGTCTTCACTTTCTGATTGTCCAATTTCATCATACGGTCCATTGGTCCAGTGGCTCTTAACTCATTAATATCATTAATGATTATTTGGTGTCTGCAGTCTTCCTTTCACCTGCATTGCTTTGTGTATGAGCCCTCTTGTAATTGAAACCAGTCAGCCTCCCACGTGGGCTGAAGGAATTCAAAGCTGAGAGTTTTCAAAGTAGTCTAAGGGATTTAATTTCAATAACCAATATGCATCTAAATCCCCCGGAGTGCTTTGAATAGTCCCAGCTCAAAATCCGAGCATGCTGAATCTCAGGTGAATCTGTTAATCACATTGGTCTGTTTGCTTAAGAAAGGAGCATTCGGTTTATTACAAATAAATACATTCTCAAGATCTTTCCCCTGGGATTCTTCATTTTAATTTTAGTATTGGGCCTTTGTGTGAATCAGATAGGTAGTCAAAAGTTTCTAGAACATTGGACTTGAAGTAAGTTTAGATGGCAACTGTGATTCCCTACGATGATTACTAAAGCTGTATGGAATTACTTCTAATTTTAATATCATCCATTTCATTTTGGTCTCTACAATCCAAACTAAAGACAAGGTTAAAAGGCAGCATTATAGGTTCAGCTGTTATCTTAGCTGTTATCATTTCTTCTGCTCAAGAAATGTAAGCAAATGTTACCATTTTCTCTCCAAAGTGAATGTAACTGCCGTGGAGACTACTGTTCAGTACAGTGCATATCTCTTGTGTAATCTGTACATTACAGCAACATCTAGAAAGTGTTACATAAAAATTTTCCAGTAGCGGCTGAATGCATATTAGATGCTGTTAAATGTCAGTTGGCAATATAATGTGCATTCTGCTGCATGAGTGATCACCAGAGGCAATGCCTTTCACCATCAATCTAAAAATGGTTATGGTGATAAGATAAAGCTAGTAGTTACACATGTAGTTCTGGAGACATAGCTCCCTTTTATTTACATGGGGAAACAATTATCTCAGAGCATGTCTATATTTCAGAAAAGCAAGGAGAGGAATCTCTTTACCAGTCCTTGCAATGAGACTCGGTTTGTTCGCGTTAGGAAATGGCCCTACAATACTTGCCAGTGAAATCACGTTTATTTTTAATTCAGTAAAAAAGGAGGTACTTGTCTTTCAGAATGCAGATATTTTTTGCAGTATGTCGTGATTGCATAGAGAGACTGGAACGGATTAGTTATCTGGGGACTATGGAAAATGAAATGTCCTTTAAAGTGTGTGTTAAGTACCACAGAGGTAAGGAGAGCATGTAATTGTAATGACTCACAGCTATTGCTTGTGATAACTCCACAGTGCCATTAGATGAAGAGAGAAAAAAGTTGACACTATTATGGCTTATCTTGAGATGATGAAAATGCCTGTGTTCAGATTGCTGTTACTATTACCATAACTATCACCGTAGGGCTGAGTAGGCATAACCATTTTGTGCTAATTATTGTACAAAACACGCACAAAAAAATCTTTAACCAAAGTGCAGCAGTCTTAAGTAGAAGAAAAGGGACAAACAAAAAAGCTAAAGGCAGCAAAGCAGAAAGACATAAAGCAGAAGGATGACAAGACTATAAGGTGGTTGTTTCAGAACACCAACAGCATAGTTATTTTCAAGTACTTATTTTTTTAAGGCAAGCAGCAAATGACTTGTCACCTACAGTCCTTTATGGTAGAAATGGAGATGCGTAAGTCTCTTGTGAGACCTCCTCTAGAACTTGCAAAAGTTTCTTGTCACCAGTGTTTAAGATTATTCTAAGGATAATCAAGGGGAAAAGATCTCATTTCATGAGAACAGATTAAAAGATTTAGATCTCTGTTTGTTTTGCCTAATAAAATGTGGAGGATAGTATTGCTGTCTATAAACGTATCATGGGTAAACACTAGAAGGGAGGGGAAAGTTTTACAATATTGGACACTGTTAGTACACGAACAAATAGTTGCAGTGTTGGTGGGCAATCTCTAGCCTTGAGTGAAGAAAAATTGTGGAATAGTTTCCCAAAAGAAGGTTAGTTGGAGCCTGAACTAATTATTTTTAAGATTGCCTTCAATCCATTTTATATAACGACTTGAACAGCAATTTGGTTCCCTATATTTGATAACCCAAAGAAAAGTGCCCTCCCTTCGCTTTTTGTGGTTTGATTATTGGCCCAAATTTTAGTTGGCTGAAATTAGGTGAAATGAAGTCCCCACTGCCTTCTTTACATGTACACAATTTTAGCATCATATCAACAGTAGGAAAACTATGATGTAATTAGACATGAGCAGGCATTAGCCGCTGAAATCAGTGGGGCTCCATGGGATGTAAATATCTGCTTACACGGATTAAAGTGTCACGCAGGATTAAGATTAGTCTCTGACACGTTTAAAGGGAAAAAAACCCCAACCTTACAATATATCCTACACTTCCATGGAGTTAGTGAGGTTAATGTTCGTCTTCCACAGACAGTAATTTGTCATTTTTCCTCGTGAATGAATGGGTTGTATATGAGTAACAAAGCTTACATATGACCCGCTACATGCATGTTACATAACACACGGTCTGGTACATTCCCAGTGACTGGCAAAATCAATCATTTTTCTTATGCCTTATTACTGCTAATAGTTTTATAGCCACCTTGAAAAAAATATGTAGTAGTAAGGGATAGCATTTCAGCTTGATAGAATGGTTTAATAATAAATATTTAGCCATGCCCTCCAAGCTGTAGTGCTTATCCTTTGGTCCACTTACTTGTGTGTTTTCTCAGCTATATAAGTTGTATACCCCAGGTTTTACACTTTCTCCTAACTTTGTAGGAGCCTATAAACCATGAATAAGAATGGTGTTTCAGGAACCATGCTGCATACCTTTACCATAAAAAAGTTTATTTTAAACAAATTCTGAAAAAAAAAAATCAGTTACTTAAATTGATCTTTCTAGCTTTTTGTTCTGCTTAGATATGTTACTTTCCTACTGTATGAATAACAGTAGGAATCTAATAAACAAAGCAGAAGTGTAACAATGTAGTAGATATTTCTTCACAAGTTTCCATCAGTACAGAAGTAATCCTTTACCTTCTAATCACTTGAAATATGGTTTTCATTAAAATCCATTATTATTCCATCAAAAGATTCACTGAGATGAAAAAACTATTATAATTTTTTTAAATATGAGAGATTATTCAGAACAAAATAATTTGTTGTATTTTGTGGGTTGGTTTTTTTTTTTTNTCTTTCTAGCTTTTTGTTCTGCTTAGATATGTTACTTTCCTACTGTATGAATAACAGTAGGAATCTAATAAACAAAGCAGAAGTGTAACAATGTAGTAGATATTTCTTCACAAGTTTCCATCAGTACAGAAGTAATCCTTTACCTTCTAATCACTTGAAATATGGTTTTCATTAAAATCCATTATTATTCCATCAAAAGATTCACTGAGATGAAAAAACTATTATAATTTTTTTAAATATGAGAGTTTATTCAGAACAAAATAATTTGTTGTATTTTGGGGTTGGTTTGTGGTTTGTTTTTTTTTTTCAGTCAGTATTCTATTCATGCCCAGATAGAGACAGTAAATTTCTGGTTTAAATATTTCACTTACCAAGAATCCTTGCTCATTTATATTAAAGCAAGTAGGAGGGGTTTTTTATGACTAGGAGAAAACTCAAGTGGCTACAAGTTAAAAAAAAAAAGAAAGAAAACAAAGAATATATGGAGTGGAAGGGGATATTTTGAAGAAAACACCGTATGATTCATCACTGGTGTTCACTGGTTAATGCTCATTTTTCTACAATGGAGGCTGGCTCCCTACATCACTCACTGACTTAAATGGTTTCGTTAGTTTGACATTTGTGACACTGCAGCATTCAAAAGGCATGTTTTGATGCTGAACTCTCAACTTCACATAATCACAACGGCCCAAATGACACCAGAACTGACGGCTTATCCCCCTTGTCTCATGTGTTACAAGGCCTCCGTGAGCGGATTTTTGAGTAGATCAACTAGCTGTCTTTTTTCCTTATTTTATTGTTGATTCACATCTGAAATTTCTCTACGTGTTTCCCTACTTGACTGATTCAATTTTTATTTAAAGGTGGTTTAGGTATCTGGAATGTCCACAAAAACATTGTAAGTTTTTGTTTAGTACTGTTTTCCCCTTCTTAACCTCAGTTTATTAGATATTTTCGAGACATTTCAGGTCAATTTGTTGCAGATTATGACTGAGAACATTCATTAAGTCCAAAAGATGACCTTTAAATTAAACTTTTGATAATGTGTCTTTGTGATCCCTCTCAGCAAGTGCCCTCTCTTGACAGAGGTATTTTATTTCTGCATAGATTTTTGTTAGTTAATTTTTCATTTGGATGTACACTTTGCAGATTGAAATTCCGGAGAGGGAGTTACTTGAGAGAGGGCATGGTTCAACATGAATAATAAACAGAACACAAAATGGACACTTCCTCCCTCTGAATTTTGGTTTTAAAACGTACAGCATATGATTGGTGGAGTTATTGACCAAATGCAATAAGCCACAAAGAATGGCTAAAAAAAAAACCTCACACAAAACCTCGGCTTTTAGGTTTATGTTACCTCAGTGTTTTTCTGTAGGATGCCAACTTTTCTTCTACACTTCTCTTACGTATCTCTTTGTACAAATGCTATTACCTGATTGATGTGTCTGAGACACCTGATATAATGCTATATCGTTCAGAGAGAGCATCTCCTCCCCAGTACTCCAGCTGAATGTAATGCAGTTGAGCACAGTTGAATGTAATAGAGAGAAAGAGAAAGAAGAAAAACGTAGGAGTTAAATAATGTATGAAGAACCACTCCTTGAACGATTTCTAAATTATATTATAACAATATTCTCAAGGAATATGTGGCATGATGGGTAGGTAATGGTTTCTTACCCCTCTCTGATCTGTACAGTTTATCAGTTTAATGCCGTGCTTTGCTCACATTTTTTTAAAACTCAGTGAGAACCTTCCATGAAAATTCTCACCATTAGCAAGTGAGAGGTTGGAGGTGTCGATAGCAAGCAGGCTTCCAGAGGCCACTTGTGTCTCCTGATCTCTGATAAACAGCCTGCACTCAGCTCCTGGAGCCATTTCCAACACTGTTTGCAGTAACGTCTACGCAAAACATGTAACAACAGAGATAAGGAATTTTGAGTGCTAACACCAGTCTGTTGAGCAAAAATAAATGTGGGTTCTCAAGAAAGAAATAGGTAGAGCACTTGACAGGGTGAAGAATTTACTGATTAGTCTTATAATTTATCCACAATCCTTTTTCTGTTACCATGGAAGTGGCAGTTGGAAAATATACTTAGGTGTTACTTGCTGTCAGGAAGCCAAAGGACAACACAGAGCATGAAAGAAACGCTTTCCTTGAACACAGCACAGCCCTGGTACCTGGAGGATCCTATTAGACACAGCCGAGTTGTCCCTATATACACAGATCCGGGATACTTTTTATGTTTTGAACCTGAGCCAGTTTTCAAGAGAAAAATCAATCTCTGTAAATCAACAACACAATTAAATACAGCAACAGGTAGAAATCAGTGTAAGTAACTGGCAACCGCATGATACCATCCTCACTGATTTGCAAAATATCAGGGCTCTTACAATCCCATATAAAGTGCTGTTATAAATCGCTATGTGTCACAAGGGGCAAAACAGTTATTTTGCATTTACTGGGGAAACTGGCTTCCAAGTCAAGAGGACGTGGATGTCCTTTTGTACTTGAAAATAAATCTAGAGAGCGGATCTCTCGCATGAGAAAGCCGAGCTAGCCATGGAGCAAAGAATTTTGTTGCAATAGTTGCAAATTGTGGTTTCACTGTGGCATAACTGTATGCAATTTTGTTTTGAGAGCTTGGTCTCTGGTGTCCTGTGAATATGCGAGAGCCTCAACTGTCCTTTTAACAGTAGTGCCTTGTCCCGATTTGAACAGAGTGAAGTTGGAGAGTGTGGACTCTGAAAGTGCTGAGATAACACTGAGTTATGGACTGAGATCGTAAGACAAAATAGTGAAATGCATGTCCAAATATCATAATCTTAGACTACTTCTATTATTTTTGTATCAACTCATAATCATGAGTTTTATTAGCTCTGATTACGTCTTCAATAGATTGAGTGAATCAAGAACATGAGAGCTGATACTGAGCTGTAAGAAACGGTCTTCTGGCTATTATAATCTTAAATACTGTTGAAAAAATAAGCAAAAAAATATAGTTTTTACCATTAATCAACACAGATTAGACTTCTTTTCCTGAGATAAAATGTAATAATTCTCAGAGGACACCTACTCTGCTTGTTCTGGAGGGCTTACACGGTAATATAAGAAACTTGCTTTTACATTTTAAACATCCCCCTTTTTATTTTTATGGGAACTACAACACAGCTATGGTAATGCAAAAATGCCACTTCCTCAGAGAGAGGAAGAATTGAGAAAAAGTAAATTGTCATGCAAGATGCTGTCTCTAGCGCTCATCCCTTACTGGGGAACATTGCAGTTCCTTTTTTCACCTAACAATGAGTTACAAGGGTAATTTGGTTGTTGGGACAGAAATGCAGCTTTCTGCCTGGGTATCCAAGATGCCAGCATTTCCCTAATGAGGCTTTAGTTGACATCTTCTTTTCCCAGATTTTTTTCTTTTGAAATCAATATCTTAGCAGCAAAAGGTAGTGTAATGCACTCATAGGAAATTACAGTATTTTCTGAATCATTGAATGAGAATGGCAGAGATTGAGGTTTATTAACTGAGACAGCAAATGCCTTTGACCGTAAATATTTATGACTATACTGAGTTGCAATGAGCAGAAGGAAAAAGGTTCAAATAACCTTCTGTTCATTTCTTGCAAGCAGAGATAGCAGCCTAGTCTTAGTCTATGCATGCTTCCTGAACACATGCATGGAGATAAATAATCCTTTAGCACAAGTATGTTAAATGTGTCACTGGTCACAAGAGTAACTGGACAAACTCAAAGTCATGGCTTTGTTTCACATCCGTATGTATCTGCAATCAGAGCAGAGCTAAAGACAAAAGATTTACCCTCCTCAGCTTTCTCCAGGCACTCTTGAAGGCACTATTAAGCTTTATTTCATTAACATTTCATTTCTAAATTCTCATTTGACTGGTCATTGTAAATTAAGACCACAAAACCCCTATCAAAGAGTCACAGATCTGAGTTTTCATTAATGGATTTTAAATATCCATTTAGGAACAGCCTTTGTTATTTAGCTTATCCATTCTTGCTCAGGAGAAAAGCTTTCATTGTGGATGCAATGTAAGTACAGTCAAACTGAATTTCATAGTCAGATCTATTTAAAAAACATGTTGTTAAAGGATAACATGGTTTTATATGATGATACAAATAGAAACTTGCGAAAATCACACAACCAAAAATTGCTATAGAATTTGTAAGTCTATGTTACAAGACAATTTTTAATAATACAAAAAAAATTTTTTTTCTTGCAGCTCATTCATGAACTAAAATAAAAAGAAAAAAAGCTGAAATTTATGTGCATGACTTCCCATTGGGTTTTTGCTGCACTTGCGATTTGGTTTTAGTTATTCTGGAGTCAGAAGAGACTATTTAATTATTTTCTTGCGATAACCCCTTTAATGGTCATCTCCGTGAGAAAGCCAGATGCATAATTTGAATCAGAGCAATGACAAAGAGGGCAAGATGAATGGTGAAATTACTACAGATGCAAAGTGTCTTGAATTTACAAAGATTTTTTGTAAGCAGTGGACCTAGTGAAGCCCATCTTCTTTAGGACTTTCTGCCCTACTTTCTGTCTGTCTGACTTTCTGTCTTACACTTCCTGACCTTTCCAAGAATTCCATCTTGCCTTCTCATTTCTGCTATGGCATCACCCTCTATAATATCCACCATCTCTCTGGAAGTACCCTAGCTCTCAGCACCTTCCTTGGCTCATCTTTCCACAAGAAGCCATTAATGCTGCAGCTGTTTCTGAGTCATCAGTCAGTTTTTTGGCTCACTGGTATATGCCAGGCAGAACAGAATGGTGCTGAGCTTCACACCATATGCTTTTCCTATGCAGAGGCGCTAACCCAAGTGTCCTTCCAATGCAGTGTCTGTCCCATTTTCATAAAAATTACAGAAATTTTGTATGTCTGAACATTTTCTCCTTATCCTAAATTTGTTTGAAATTGGCCAACACATTGCAAAGTTGTTTAGGGAAATGCATAGGAGGAATATATAAGGCATCATTCCATCCAGAAACAAAACTAAAAAAGAAAGAGAGTATCCAGATTTCTCCTCCCAAAACCCCATTCAAAACTTCTACGTTTTTCCCAGGAAGTATTGTCTTGGTTTAATTCCTTTCTTTTTTCCATGAGCAGAACCGCAGACTCTCCATATAATCTATTATTGCTGTTCTACCACATTGTTTATTACGCTACAAAGTAAAAGAGGAGGTTTCAGAGTGCACACGAAGATGTTACAGCCATGCTGGGGCGAGTTGGAGGCAGTCAAAAACAGGAATCTTCTTTGCAGACTCATCGTTCCATCCACCATTAGGTCAGACCTTCGTTCTGGACCTGAAGGAGAGAGGAAAGAGTAAGATAGGAGTGCTCTCATCTCCCGTGAGCATCTTCAAATTCAGCGAGCTCAGCTTATTGGGATCAGGGTGATAAATAAACATATGATTTGGAAGGATTGTCAGTGAGATGAATAAGCAGTTCAATGAGACTAATAAACATTTCATATTGTCATTTAGAGCTAAGTATGACAGATGGTGATGGGGCTGATGCTAGTTTTCAGTCTATATTATGATTCATTAGCTAGACAACTTACTGCTGTAGTAGGGCTAACACATTCATAGTAAACAGCCATTTTTTCAGGATTGTCTCCTAAGCTTTTGGCTTAGAAACACTTCCAGTGACTTCCATGGCAGCTTAAAGGAAGAGCTGAATAAAGCACCGAGAGAGGTAAGTTTCCTTTCTCCCACTCATTGAGAGTGTCTAAGTCTTTAGGAAAGGGATATTCAAGAAGTCCAGCATGTTCTTGTTTCTCTGCAATCTATAGAAACATTTCTCTAATATGTTTGCACAGTTTGAAGGGGAAGAGCAAGAGCAGGAAAGCAGTAGATAGGTTTGCTGTAAATCCTGGGGAGGAAAAAAGATGTTAATAATGTATAAAGACTTGTTAGTTCCCCGGTGGCTTGAATCTCTGAATACAGGTTTGTCTGGAGCTTCCTTGTACGGTGGGTACCTCAGATAGCCTTAATATTGTAGTCCCATCCACCTAGATCATGAAGCAGCTATCATGGGCGTGAGGAGTTGAGAAGAGGGCATTTCTAAGTAAGTGAACTGTGATCCTTCATGTGTCCCCAGGCTACAGCAGGCATCCGATGGCAGAGAATTGTGAAGGGTAGACATTTTCCCTTGCTTTGTTCTCTTTTCTATAGATACAACAGTTTTTCTCTATATATACATTGATCGTTACCCTGTAGGAGAGGTCAGAGCTGTTCTTCTCTTTGTTTACTATATTAGCTACGTGCAGGATTTTTTGTTAACCTATAATTAAATGAAATAAAAATGTTTGGAAGTGTTTATTTCAGCAAAAATGTTGGATCTCCCGTCTCGATAGAATGACAGCACTTAATACCTCTACATGCTGAGCAGAAGTCAACATTTAATCATGTACTAAGCCAGTAAATACTGTTAAACTCCCTTACATGTACTATTTTATATACTCTTGATTGAAATGTTCCATGTTCTAAAATAGAAATCATTAGTGAACCTGTTAGTTTCTCTGACCTTAATAATGTGTAACCAGAATTAATTATCACATTGAAGCATTTGCTGTAACTTGTCATCAAGTGATTATTGCAGAGCAAGAATGCAGAATCTCAGTGAATTAATCAGTGACCTATATTTTCTGGTGCTTCTGCTTAAATCTAGCCTTGGTCAGAATGACGGAAGATCTGTCCAATTGCATCTTGTTAAATGTTCTCAACTGAATAAGTCTGGTTACTGTCATTCAGTGAATAAAGGAGTGCTTTCTTCACAATGCTGTCACACATGGATTGGTATATTGATGGGAACTTTTAATTCATTCAGCTATGTCCACGCCAGAGTCTCCCCAAACACTGTGTAGGAAGCAAGACCCTGCTGTCGCTAAAGAAATGAGAACTTTGCCACTGAGTATGCTAGGAGCAAGTTTGAAGCATAAATTATTAATCTACTTTTATTTCAGAGTGCTCAGCAATGGAAAAGTTTCTCTGGGAGCAAACTCATTTGAATACTGTGATAGACACCAGTATTTCAGATGTTTAGAATCAATGTGCTGCAGCAATTTACTTGTACCATAATGTATTCCCAGGAGGATGGAAAAAGTGAGAACCTCATGGTAAATGACACTTTCTGACGATAACCACACAGGTTATGGTTATTTTCAGAGAAAACTTTTTCCTCAGCTGTATTTAATTATACAACCCATCACGAAAATAAATTATATCAGAAACAACAGGAGAAGAATTTTTAATTACAAATCACTGATATGGTATTAATACTATATTGTTATATCTGCCCCAGCAGAAAATATAAGGACCATCATCAATAATGAGGTACATTTTGAACACTATAACATTTAAGACCAAATATCAATTTATTCGGATCCAGATTGTGTGTGAAAAGGAGAAAAGATGTGGGAAGAAGGGCAAGTGTAGGGTCTTGCACCTGGGGAGGAACAACCCCATGTGCCAGTACAGGCTGGGGGTTGACTTGCTGGAGAGCAGCTCTGCGGAGAAGGACCTGGGAGTGCTGGTGGACAACAGGCTCACCATGAGCCAGCAATGTGCCCTTGCGGCCAGGAAGGCCAATGGCATCCTGGGGTGCATTAAGAAGAGTGTGGCCAGCAGGTCGAGGGAGGTGATCCTCCCCCTCTACTCTGCCCTGGTGAGGCCGCATCTGGAGTACTGTGTCCAGTTCTGGGCTCCCCAGTTCAAGAGAGACAGGGAACTACTGGAGAGAGTCCAGCGGAGGGCCACAAAGTTGATTAGGGGAGTGGAGCATCTCTCTTATGAGGAAAGGCTGAGAGAGCTGGGTCTGTTCAGCCTGGAAAAGAGAAGGCTGAGAGGAGATCTGATCAATGCTCACAAATATCTAAAGGGTGGATGTCAAGAGGACGGGGTCAGACTCTTCTCAGTGGTGCCCAGCGACAGGACAAGGGGCAATGGGCACAAACTGGAACACAGGAAGTTCCACCTGAACATGAGGAGGAACTTCTTTACTGTGAGGGTGACAGAGCACTGGAACAGGCTGCCCAGAGAGGTTGTGGAGTCTCCTTCTCTGGAGATATTCAAAACCCGCCTGGATGCATTCCTGTGCAACCTGCTCTAGGCTAACCTGCTTTAGCAGGGGGGTTGGACTAGATGATCTCTAGAGGTCCCTTCCAACCCCTACCATTCTATGATTCTATGATTCTATGAATAAAACAGGTTGAGACAGGCTGCGAGAAGTGGAGACTACACAGATAGCAAAGCAAGTATGAAAGATAAAACAAATATATACTGCTGGCTGTTTGACCAATAAAACTGCAGTTACAGAATAAGAGAGGGCGAACACATAGAAGACATTGCATACTGATGGTTTGGGTTTTTTTTAATGTAGACCCTAGCTGCAATAATCAAGAATAAAATGGACAAGTTGGTGTTTAAATGATTTAAGTGGTTGAAGGTGAAGATTAGATGTGCAAGTGATTTATCTGCATCTTTTACTTATCAGCCTCGAAGCTAGAAAATACGTTAAGTGGGACCCATCTGACAAAGTGGGGCAAGATCATTGTTTCCAATAGGCTTACTAACGTAAGTATGGCTTTAAACTAGGGTTTTTTGGGGGAGGAATAGAGATCTAAGCCTGAACATAAATGGAGAAACAAGGGACAAGAAAGGGCAACCGGGGGACCGCCTGGTGGGGAAGGCTGTCATACATCCATTGAGAAAGAATCGTGAGTGGGCATCATTTTGAAGTGCCAGTACACACACGCCCACAGTGTGGGAAAGAAAAAGAAGTCTGTGCATAGTCGCAAAGCTCAGTACTTCTGAAATCAGAGGGATAAAGCACTGTGATGGAAAGACACAGACTCTTTAGGTAAGACCTAAAGTTATGTAGATCACGATTCGTTCAGGGAAATGGTAGACAAGATTCCTCAGGAGGCTACCCTGAAGGGCAAAGGGTGCAGGAGATCTGGCTGATCTTTAAGGACAATCTCTTCAGAGCAGAACAGAGTGTGCTGATGGGCAGGAAGCTGAGGACGCCTGGCAGAAGAGAGGAGGAACTCCTGACTGGTCTCCAACACAAAAGGAAGCATGCAGGGGGTAAACATGGAGACATATATCCAGGAGGAGTACGGAAACATATGCAGGGCCAGAAACAGGCATGCCAAACGTCCACCAGGGACAAAATTGGTGACAAACATGAAGCATAACGGGGAAGACTCCTATAGGGTCATTGGAGCAAGGGGAAGGCTTGCTGTATCCTACTGACAAAGGATACAAAAAAGGTTGAATTGCTCAGTATGTTCTTTGCCTCAGTCTTTACTGACGAGGTTTTCTCTCAGACCTTTCAGCTCTAACTCTCTGTGGCAGAGTCCAGAGGATGAGTTACTACCCATAGTAAACAAAAATTGAGTTGTAGACCCCTTACGCAAACAGAACATAACACAAGTCTACGGGACCAGGTAGGATGCATCCAAGGTGCTGACAGCGCTGGCTGCCTTCATCAAAGAGCGACTTTCTATCATCTTTCACAAGTTGTGGCAGTCAGGGAGATCCCTGCTGACTGGGTAAAGTGAGTTCAATAAGGGCAAGAAGGAGAATCCAGGAAAGTACAGCTTTGCTGTCATTACTCGTTCATTTTCGCTGAGCAAAAAGTCAACTTCAAATTTAATCAAACCAGCTTTGATTTTTAGGACTTAAAATAAAACCAGTGTTTTCTTTAATAGATTACAGGTGAAAAACTCCTGTCACCGACTGAATTCTGCCTTCAAAGTCTCAGTAGAAACATTTCAATATTTTGCACATTAATACAGAATTCACGAATGTCTCCTATATTCATGTACACCAGCCTCATGTTTGTGCATTTTGCATACTGGAACACATACTAATTCCACAAAACAAAGAGTCGTCCTTTGACTACAGATACTGAAAAAAAATTATAAAATGAAACAGGGTGGAGAAAGAAGACACTTGTCTCCTTAGAGCATACAGTTTACATAATATAGATTTTTACTTTTTTCCCAGCAACTCTGTTCTCTGTTTCCTATTTCACTATATACTTATCTGCTTTGTTGAAACAGCTGTGTCTTTCCAGCACAGCATGAATGAAGATCACAAATACTATTTGTACAGCAATTTTTAACTACTGTACAAACAGAAGTAATCACTCTCTTAATTGTCTTTTACTTTCTGTATGTACAGTACATTCTTTATTCTTAAAAGAGGTGATGACACTATGAAAGCCCACCAGAGTGAAAACATACATCTATTATTAATTGTGTGAAGATTCTTACTTGCAATGGTTTGTCTTGCAGTTAAAAATACAAAAAGCCTTTCTTGCTTTGCAATAAAAAGCCTATGCCCATATTTGCAAAAATGACGGTAGGTATCATCTACCATTTCTGGAGTGCCTGGAACATAAGAGCAGCTGAGATGGATCAGACCAAAGACCCACCTAACACACAATCTTGTCTTTAGTAGTGGTCGCTACAGATGCTCAGGAAATGGTGCAACTACAGAGTTATGATTCTTGTGCTGTGTACTCCTGACTTTCATGTGCCTATGATTTAGAGACTTCTTGAGTTTGAGGTTGCATCAGTATAACTCTGCTTAATAGCCTTTGATGGGTCTTTTTTCACCACTGTATTAATTACCTTATGAACCCATTAGTAATTCTGCATTTACTAAGTGGGGAGACAATGAGTTCCAAAGCTAAATTACATGTTGTGAGAAACAGTGTTCCTTTTGTCTATTTTAATTCTGCTGCCAGACAACTTCATTAGGCCTCCCTGATTGTCAGGATTTCTTATTACTCCTCTTGTTATTTTCTTTTCAAAACAGTTCTATGGACACTGCAACCTGACAGCTCCTCAAACATATCCCCATATGGTCAGAACTTCCTCAAACTCCTTTTTTCATAAGCACCAATGCAAAAAGACCAATTTAGCTCTTTTTTTTCTTCTTTTTTTTTTTTTTTTTT
>VZSC01002034.1:226236-251684 GCA_013398225.1 Steatornis caripensis | reverse complement strand
TTTTTTTTTTTTTTTTTTTTTGTCCTCTTGAGACGCCTTTACATCCATTGATCCTTGCCATCCTTCCCACATCTCCAGCAAGTGTGCTCCCTTGCCATTCTAGCTACCTGGTCACCACCTCCAGCCAGGTCACCTAGTACTGTTACTATATTTTTTCTGCATTGGTATGGAATTTCAGTCCATGGATGTGGTGCATAACTGATGCATAATTTTCAGAGCTATGCCAATTTTGTTACTTTATATAGTATGTATATATCACTGACATTATCCATGGCTATTATAGTAATACACAATCAACTCCCAGCACATACAGTATATCACACAGATGACAGAACCTACTAATCAAAATAACATACCTGTTCTAAGGATGAAACCCCACTGTAAATCTATTTGCACATTTCCTGTTAACATCAGTAAATTATGCATGGGAGTAATTATTTTATGGCCTTTGATACAGAAAGAGATAATTGCTTTCTGATAGTAACTCGAAGCTTCTCTCTACTACTAAAGCAATACAGGGTCCCACTTGGCAGAGTGGGACAATACTTAGCTCTTTGCAGCCTCTGATGGAGAAGGAAGCATTTTATCTGCGTTGAAAGGAATTGGACAAGTTAATGAAACGGAAAACAGAAGAAAAATTTAAAAGTCCATCGAGGATTACTAAACAGATAGAAACTATGTCTGGTTCAGAAAGGCCTTGAATTGCAAGTGTCTACAGGCTCTCAGAGGGAAGTATCCTATATGCTCGCCCTGACTGATGTTATTTTCTGGACATCTGCTTTCTCTAGGCAGTGTGAGACAGTGTGGAACTTTGATCTGACCTAATGCAGCTGCTTTCATGTTCCTCTATTCAGCAATAACCTGAACGTCAACACAACCAGTCTCTAAAATGCCTACAATTGTATAAAATATGACAGCAAAGCCCACTAGCTGGTATAGCATAAAGTGTGTCGTTTTGGGATTCTAAGTGGATTTTTTTGCTTATTTGCTTAGAGTTTGCGAATATGTATGATTTATTTACAGATGTCTGATCATTTTTTTGTATGTTTCCATCTCAGGCTTCATTCCACAGACTTCCATTGTCTTCTAACTTTTTCCAGGAATGTGATGCTTTCACAGTTGTTAAAAAAGAATTTACTGTTGGGCTAATGCCATATGGGGCTTGGAAATTCCCAGTTCTTAAACATCTGCTCTTTTAAAGTAAAATTGGGCACATTTTCAGCTTAATGAGCATGACACATTTGTGATATCAGCTGAAAGTGGAGAGTATTTCCTGCAGACAGGTGCTGGAACCCATAATCCTTTAGATTTCAAATCCTCATCAGAATAGAGGGAAAGATGGAAAGATACCCACGAGAGAAGATGAAGCAAACTTGTTACTTTACTCCCAATTTATAACTAGGAATATCAAAGAGTTATGTAAGTATAAATTAAGTCTCACAAAACCTAATGAACATCATTATAGCTGTTCTACAGATGGGTGGAAGACTTGCACTGTGAGTAGGACACATGTTAAAACTCCCAGCTGTTGCTTCTGCATTTCAGATGAGACAATAAAAACTTATAAAAAAACTGCCTCTGTTTTAGCTTCAGTGTGTATGTGTATTTACTTTTCCTAATCAAAAGTTATGCAGCAGTTCAGTGCTTATTTTGTGGAAACCTGTGGCTGTAGTAAGAGGAAGTATTAAAACCAATAATTTTCATGAAATAAGTTACTACAATTTAATTATGTCCTCCAGCTTATGGGTAAAGAAAGGGATTGTATTCTAGAAGGGATGTGTAAGATCTGTTAATTGTGTCTGCGGTGTGTCACTTGTGTACACACCTATTTATTTGTGTAAATTCATTTGATTCAATGCTTCTTTAGACAAACATATGGTTCATCATACAGACTTACAGTCCCGTGTTTGACTTCATAAATTCATACAGATTTGATTCTCTCTTCGAGCAAATAGCTTGTGATATTTCTGAGGAATGGCGTATCTGCACTCGAGATTTGGAAATCACATAACAGGATGCAATTTTTCACCAGGAGTGCAGCTGAGGGACTTGGTTCAAAACCCAGTGAAAGTGTTAGCCATAGAAATATATCTTTATAAGCTTCCTTTCATGACTTTTTTTTTATCACGAGTTCACTTGACATTTCTGTTACCTGATGGAGAAAAGTACAGTCTTTCCCAAATACTTTAAGCAATTGCTTTACAAACATACTGTTCTTTGTAGCTGCTTGTCAGCAGCACACGTGCCAGCTACAAAATAACTTTAATTTAGCTGACAAGAATCCACTCCAGAGTACTGTAACATATTTAAACAAAGCAATTTTAAAACACACAGAGAACAAAACAGACCTCTGTTAAGTGCCCGATATACACATTTCGAATTATTTTTATATGTAGGAATAGATTTCTCAGTTGCACTGGAAAATGTTATTCCAAATAAACAAAAATAACGTGCTGCCCCAGAAATGCTTCACTTGATATTTTAGACATGTATAGGGAAATTGAGGATTACAAATCTTTTCCATGTTATTCTATACAAAATGTTAGTGTTCTGTTTGTGTCATGCTCCCCAGTTTGCGATTGATCCACAATGTGGATCAATGTTTGTGATTAATGTTACACAATGGCTTGAGAAAGGAGACAATTCTAGATTAAGTTAATAANTACAAAATGTTAGTGTTCTATTTGTGTCATGCTCCCCAGTTTGCGATTGATCCGCAATGTGGATCAATGTTTGTGATTAATGTTACACAATGGCTTGAGAAAGGAGACGATTCTAGATTAAGTTAATAATTTGACCTCTTATAGGACTCGGAAGAGTTCTATCATTTCTTATAAAATATAGAATTCTGATGACAGGCTTTTATCCTGAAAATGTAGCAAGTGATGCTCAAAGAAACTCAACATAAGAATCTACAGTAAAAATGGTGCAGATTCTGAGACGATTCACATTCTGAATTCTGTTCACAATAAGCATATAAACTAAATTTAAAATTAACATACCTTAGCTCTTAGAGTACCTAACTTGAGCTATAGAGGCCATTTACCAGGTCTAAGCAACCAAAGGAGAAATTATCCCTGAACATCGTCTTACAGGCCTATTCCTCTTAGTGTCCAGGAGCTAGGACATCTATTTGAGCTTAATTTGTGGAAGTGGCTGGGAAATTTGTCTGTCTTTTCTCTTGTGAAGGAAAAATAAACAAAGACCTCTATAGATGTGTGTAACCTGTACGATCCCAGAGTACTTTCTGCCTCTGGATGCTAGCTTGTCTCCTGCTTTTGTATTCTGACACCTCCAGCATCTGCTTTGCTCTCTGCATGTCCTGCTCTCTGCGCACAGGCAAGGAAAGGAGTAGAGGTGCAGTTGAATGTCCCTGTTAACAGACAGTCAAGAAAAAGACAGCAGGACACATGGAGCAAATATGTTCCACAGGTTAGATGCCACCACCTACAGACATGATAATGCTCACATAGGTAGCCTGGCATGTTTCATAGAGTTTGGTCCTTCATCGTCTACTTGCAGAATATCATGGAATGGTTTGCGTTGGAAGGGACCTTTAGAGGTCATCTAGTCCAACCCCCCCTGCAATGAGCAGGGACATCTTCAACTAGATCAGGTTGCTCAGAGCCCCATCCAACCCGACCGTGAATGTTTCCAGGGGTGGAGCATCCACCACCTCTCTGGGAAATCTATTCCAGTGTGTCACCACCCTGATAGTAAAAAATGTCTTCCTTATATCTAGTCTGAATCTACCCTCTTTTAGTTTAAAACCATGACCCCTTGTCCTATCGCTACAGGCCCTACTAAAAAGTCTGTCCCCATCTTTCTTATAGGCCCTCTTTATGTATTGAAAGGCTGCGGTAAGGCCTCCCCTTCTGTTCTCCAGGCTGAACAACCCCAACTATCTACAAATTTGCCCTAAAAATTTAGGAAGAAAGATCTAATGGATAGCTTTAGTCCTCTGTCTCCATGCAACTCATCACATTGAAGCTCAGGCTTTAGTCTTCTCCAAGGAAGAAAAGCTAGAAAAGGAGCTACTCTGGGCTGCAGAGTATTTGCTCCCAGGAAGGAAAGATGGTTCCAAGCACAGAAGGCAGGTTGGAACATTTCTTTTGCGTCTGCTTCTGTAGTATAAATAAATATAAACATAAACAGAGAAAATAACAACAAGAGAAAGTAAAACCAAAACATGACACTCTTACAAACTTTTCTTTCCCTGGGGAGGCACTGAGTGTACAAACAACATAAGACTAAGACAGATGTGGTGATGTTGGATTTTTTTTCCCCTAAGTGCAGGGGGAACTTCTAGAGTTATGATGCCAAGCATTATATAGGAAACCATATAGAAAATAACAGAGGATAAACAGTTTCCTGCCTATATAACTGCATTTCATTGCCAGTTTTGTACTGGATGGTTATATACAGATGCTGCAAGAATTTGGCCCTGAAACGGTTGTTTGCCAGCTGTAACAACGGAAGAATTAGATCAGCTTCTGTACAGTGCCATAAAACGAACAACGGCTGTTGTAATACCATATCTTACAGATTCTGCCATGTGCTCATTTTTTTTTGAATGATGAATGTAAATATTAAAATGCCGTGATATTTTTAAACTTGGCTTTAGAATACTGGAGTGGCTCTGTGGGAAAATCATTTGTCCCTGGCTGTGTAACAATCACTTTCCACCAGTCAAAACTCAGGCTACAATCTGTTTCTAATTAATCAGGAAGACAAGACAGGGCAAGTCTTGTACTGAGACAATGTCATATATAGTGGACTCACTGTAAAGCATGCCAGACAAAGATGTGTTTAGTGCACTAAAAGGAGCAATCTAATTATCAGCTTAATGCTCAAGTTTTACATTCTTTTGAAAAAACAATGCACATTCAAAAACAGCAAAAAATCCGGGTACAGTGAAAACGTGTAATGTAAAATAGTAATGCCTAGACCAAACTGGAATATTTAGAATTTTGCCATAAAATCATCTAATTCTTCCAGAAGGCCTGCAGAGACCAGGAAATTTTAAAATGTTGAAAATCTAGGTCCTTGTCGAAAGCTAGGTCTTTGACTATTCACCTTCAATAATTTTTAGAGCTGATAGAGCCTAAACAGTTTTTACAGCTTAGAGAGTAGAAGATGTGATGCTCCAAAAGACAAAGAAAATAGCGAAATTTAAGAAATAGTTTTTGAAGGCTGCTTGCATTTTTTGGCCAGCAGCATTTTTAGTCACTGAGCAGAGCTCTCTTGCAAACCTTACTAACACAGATGGTTCAGCTAAAGTAAGGGGAAGCATTCATCTGTCAGCTATGTGCAGGGGCAGATCATAAGAGAGAAAAATGATTTACTTTAGAAAATGGGAGTAATGGAAAGTCTGTCCATGTTCACTTTTGTTTTGCTCTTGTTCCTTTCATTCCTCATGTGAGGAGCACTGTAGTGAGTGCTGTGTGTCATTGCTCTTTGGGATGCTGGAAATAGAATAGGAATTGCTCCAGCAACAGAGCTTAGAAATGATAGTCAGTGAGTGTGTTTGTGAAAGAGGAGTTATCTCTGTTTATTATTCTGTCTTTTTTTGAAGAAGACCAGAGCTGTCCTACAATCTCTTAAAATTAAACTCTTTTCAAGGTCTTTCCAGGAAAGTATTTCTGATTTTATTGCAAATATGAATAGAAGTTCAGGGTACTGTTCCTGCACTTAAAACAAAATAATGCTCTGTTGAATGGATAAAGCAGTGCAATAACCCATGGGGTGGTTTAACTTCTGCTCATGCTATAGCACAACAGTGTCAGATAAAGCTATATCCTGAGTGCATGAATTTAGCTGAAGGGTTGCTCTTGCATTGCAGATTAAAATCACAGACGAAGGAAAGACCTACAGGTTGCTTTGTGTACCAACAACAGCCAGAGATTTCAGCCGACTTTTACATATGAAGCAGTTCTTGTGAGTGGGTAGGCTTTGTGAGCAGGAACTCTCCCAGGACTGAGATCTCACTTGATATCTGGCTCCGGATGTAAAAATGTTAGCTATTGGAAACTTAATCCAGCAACAGCCTTCTTTTTCTCTCTAACCTTCTGTCTATGCAGCACATACATACCTTTTTTCCTCTACCCTTTTCCTCTCACCCCTCAAAGTCTGCTTCCTTATCAGCAAAATACACAAAAAGGATTTATTACAGCTTTGTCTTTCAAGATTTCTCATAATCGACACGAGCACGTGAACAATATATATCTTAATTAGACCACTCTGATAACTTTTAACTTTTGATCTGCAGTAACTTTCGTTGTTGCTGCACTCTGCCCAGAATTAGACTGTGTATTCCTTGGGGACAGAGATTTGTGAGAAAATTCTAGTTACATTGAATATAAAGATAGTTTTGCACTCTAGAATTTTACTACTTGCCCTTCTACCTGTAATGCAAGGCAACTAGCCTGCCTTTGGGCTACAAAAGCATGAATAATAATAGTAATTCACATGGAAAATGTAATTGTATCTGAAAGGAGTGAGTAGAACCATAAAAAACCCTGCTGAGGCTAAACTAAATAGCATGAGTCATTTCTCAACAGGGACCATCTCGGTGAGGTGTGCTGAGCATGAGGTGCTGGGGCAAGAAAACTCATTGTGGATACCTGAGCTCAGCATTGTTGCAAGACAAAGAGAAAGTTTTACTAAACACACTGTGAGTTTTTAACAATAAAAAAATGACAGAACAAACCCCCCCAAAACCCCTACCATCAAGCCACAAAAACAATTGGGAAGGACAATGACTGCTAGGTACATTTCATCAGGCATTCTCAGCTATGGCTGTAAATCATCAGTGGCCTGGGAAGTCCTTTCTGGAGGCTATTGAAAATATTTTGGTCAGCTGAGGTTGGCTTTTTGGTTTTCAGCTTCTAAACTCAATTGAAACAGAATAAAAATAGTATCTCCCTGGTGCTGTGCTTCTGGCTGCTCACAGCATAGCCAGCAGCCTGGAGGGAGGTGGGAGCAGACAGGTCACAGCAGGCAGCGTCGGGCAGCCCTGCTCCACGGAGGGGTGCGAGGGCTCTGGCTTTGCTCAGTAAGATTTTTGGGGCAGGGAGTTAGCTGAACGTGATTGCTACCTCTGAATAGCATACCTGTTTCAAACAACTAATGGTACTAAGTGACAAGACCCTGTTCCAAGACAAAATACTCATGGCAATTATTATGTTTCGTACACAATTCCTACAAAGGTTTTTATATGGCTGTTGTAAGTAAATACAAATACAATAAATATTTTTCTTAGGAGAATTACGGTTTTATCAGAATTACGTGAGCATCTGATATATGAGCAATTATATTCATTGAAACTGGCTATGAAGTCCATATTGAAGGTAAAGTTTTCATACACAGAAACACAATCTATACAATTTCTCAATTGAGGAATAGTAGAAACTTAGCATTTCATCGTAAATATACTATATTTTGCTATCAGAAGCATGATCTAAGCTTAATTAAAAAATATTTATACCAAGTTGTTAAAACTTACATCTCCATCCAGTGATTAAAAACATTGCAAACAAGCTAGGCGTTTTCTAATCATAACCGTCAGACTTGGATACTCTTGTTTCCATTTCTAGAGTACACAGATACCATGGAAAGGAGTTTACCCAAAAACTGAAGACTGGAACCATTCTTCTTTTTACTGACAGCTCTGTTGCCCCTTTCTCTTCTAAGGGCCTTCTGACCCCATGGCAGCTATTATCTTGTCTCACATGCTTAATAAGCATATTTTGGATTAGATAAAGATAGGCCATCTCAATTGCCTCACTGTTTGTAACCTAAACCACAATTCATGGCAGTTGAAGCACAGACTCTGTATTTGACAACTCTAACTTGTTTTAATGTATTTAAAAAAGAAAAAAAACACACTCATGGAGGACATTTTATGTTCTCATATTTGAAAGAGGGATAGCACAACAGAGCAGACAGCTATCTGAATAGTTAACGAGGGTGTAAAAATACAATAGCACGGAAACAACCACCCCATACAGCTAATCCTGCCAAATAGAAATAGCATGAAACTCTAATACTATACAAGAAGTTCACTGTGTGTAAAAAAAGCTTGCTGTGGTTTCTCCAGGAATTGAACTGAGCATCTGTCGCTTGAACTTTAGGTATACGTACAGCCAATCCTCACACAGCATTAATAGATAGTGCAGGGGGCATGGGCTGTTGGTAGGTTGTTTGGGAGGTGTATTTGGATAGATTTATTACATTTATTATTACTTTGTCTCTTTTGTTAAGGGAATGAAATTTAGGAAGGAAAACAACATAAGCAGGTGAACTAAACATGGAGAAATGTTGGTTTATTCTTAGCGTTGTTGTACATTTTCTGTGGTCCTCAGGGCACAGATAAACTTCAGCAGTTCCACTGTGACTGCCCAGGTATATGTCCTTACACAGCAACAAATACAAGGTGGTTTGAGATAGTCTGAAACTTGTTGAGGAGAGATAAGCTGTGAGAGGTCTTCTTTCCACCTACACTAACCATGCCTCTGTGTAAGCAAACTTGTTGATAATTATGGTTGCCAAGTGATGGGTAAATTTATTCCTTATGTTATGGATTTATAGTCACATACCAGCATCAAAATAAGCTTATACAAGCCCTTGAAATTAATCTTATCTTTAAAATTTCTCAGTGGTACACTTAAAAACAGTGTTTTTGTAAATTCATTAGGCTGTACTGGCAAGAGTACTCCTATGTCTGATAATCTATTATTTATGTAAATGGAAAAGAGATTTCATTGCTTATTTTTACTCTCCCTTTAAAGCAAAAATAAAAGTAGTCATTTTAGGAATCCTGAACTTACTCACTGAAGCCCAAAGACATCCTGTGATATGCTATCATAGGCTTTCTTGAAAGTGGGAAAACCTATAGGAGATTCTTGTATCTTCTCAATAAACTTTCTGAGCAAACATGCTATGCATTCATTAATGCGAAAAGAAAAGAACATGTCTGCAATTATTCTGAAATTAATTAGTCATGAGCACTATAAACTGAAGTCACACTTTTCAGCGTGAACCAATTGTACCTGCCTGGCTAACAAATATTTAAGCAGACTATCAATAACATTTTCAGTCTGCAGCTTGTTTTCATCTGCAGTAGTCCAGCTAATGGAGAAAAGAAGTGATGTAACCCCTCAAGTCCTTCTTACATGCACAAAACTATTAATTGCTTGAAGACTGATCTTTGAGCTAGATTCCTCCAAGCACTCTGCAACTAAACAGTGATCTTGTATTGTTCACAGAGCTCCCATTGTGTAGTTCTTCTCAGGAAAGCTGTGTGGTGATTTTATGTAAAAATCCACAGACTAATGGGATAATTTCCTGTTAAATGAAACAGCATCACAAGCGTGATTAATATCCAAACAACCTAAAGCCATCAAAAACTGGTCATTTAGAAAAATGGGAGATTAGGTGATTCTGATGAACTTTTATGAATTCTTTTTCTTGATTATGACAAGATTCTAAAGAAGAAAATTTGAGAGTCTCTAAATTATTTCATGAAGATCATGCATCTATTAAACATGCTGTAATTAGATATTCATGCCTATTTACAGAAGAGAAAGTATGTTAAGCCTACAGATGTGCAGACTCTGAGAGGAATGTCTTTAACTCATATCCCTTCACCTCTTGATGCAGGCTACTTAGTTTTCCCAATCCATCAGGACATGTCACTGCATTATTGCTCATCCTTTGGAAATTCCAAAGGCTAAATCTAATGAGTTAATGTGAAATGTTGCCTTAATGATATTTCTGCCAGCCTGAGAAGATCCAAGAAAATGAATTATTTCATATCTTTCAAGCTGAAACAGGCAGGCACATGCGTCTCCTCTAGATGCTCACTTACAAAGCTTTTACTTTATGTTCAGTTATACATGAATGGTTACGCAAATGCTACTTCTCAGTGTGTGTCAAGGTTGAAAAAATGTCTCACAGCCTTAATTTCCTCAGCGAATTCACTAGTGGGTTAATTAGCATTCGGAGACTGAGAGACACTTAGCCATCGAACATACTATTGGACATTAAGGGTAAAAAAACAGTTATTCACTTTAGCACAGAGGCAAAGAATAACAGAGAACTTGAGTACATAATCATGTTAAGTAGTATTTCTACCGCTACTAAAGAATCTGGCTAAAAGAGAGATGCAAGACGAGTTTCAGAACCAGTGGGATGTGTGTCACTAACTCTTACTGTCAATGCATTTGTGTGCACATTAATTAAAGCGATCAACTAAGGCCTGTGAAACTTTCAGTTGAAAACATTTCACACTAAGTAAGTGGTGCATTTTGGAAATAAATTCAGACTAAGCCATGCATGGAAGTCTTTGGGGCAAGCAGAATGCTTTACAGTATGGGTCTCCTCATGTTAATCTCTGCACACAGGCAAAAAGAGTGCTAAGCCCATCTATGGCAGAAAAATCTTATTATGCCACAGGCTTCCTCAGTTGTCTTTAAAAGCAATTAGTAAGTGTTCCTCACTTGCCTAACCTAGTCTTACATAAAAGCAATTAGTAAGTGTTCCTCACTTGCCTAACCTAGTCTTACAAACTCAGTTACTATGAAAATCTTTTTTAGGACAGAAAAGGTGTTCTGCAACTCCCACTCCTGGTTACCATCATTCATAAATCAAAAACCAAACCACAAGTGAAAAAATACCTCCTTTTATACCAAGGCCAGTGCGAATTTATCTTCTCAAATCACTATTATCTGTCCAGAAAACACGTGAATGCTGATTGATTCTGTCTATCAGAAATATTTAGTAACATTTATTTGATGCAGACATTTTTTGGACCTTAAACTTAAGAAGTTTAAACAAGAGCTTGCTCATTCACATTAACATACTCCTTCCACATAGGTTAATTTGCTTGAAGGCTTGAGTCTGATGAAACTTGAATTGAAGTCAAACAAAGATTTTCATTACCTCCATTGGAAATTCAATCAGGCTCTTAGTCTGCAAATAACATGGATCTAGACATAATCGGTCATATTTTTCTTTACATTACTATTTACCACATGTCCTGTGACTAACATTTAAACAGCTCATATGGGAAAAAATACTTGAAAAGATTGTGATATAATAAGCAAGACTATTGACATTTTTCTGGAATGTTATTGAGCTTAATGTTTTTTAATAAAGAGGATGATTTTAATAAAGAGGCTTAGTAAACACACTGAGTTATGTATGTTAGAAGATTATTTAAAGTAGGATACAGTGAACACCCTATAGGAATGGTCTTATCATTAATACCAAGATGTGTTGCAAAGATTTAAGTGCTTATCTCTATACGCATCAAATACATACACACAAGCGAATAAGAACTGTGACAAATGTCAGTGGTCCAAATCTTTTCTTAGGTAGACTTCACTGCAAATCCACCCCTTCTGCCTCTCAACTCCTCAGTTCTCCATCTAACCTGCTGGGCACCTTACCATTTCTCCCCATCCAAAAAAAAAAGGGATGATTCCTGCACCCAGTGTCAGAATCAAAAAAGAACTAAATTCTTACCTTGAATAACTAATTGGTGTTTGGAAATTTCATACATGAAATGTTGGAGGAAGCATGCCCTGTGCCTCCTATGGCATGGGAGAAAGAGGGAAGGGAAATGCATATCTGAGATTTAGTAAAACGAATCTCTGCTACACAGATCCTTCATTGACAGAAGAGCACCAAGCAGCTGTGTCAATCCAAACAATCCTTACCCACTCTGCAGCACCAGCCTGACCTGAGGTGCAAGGCACAACTGAGCCTATGATGCCATCTTCAGAAACATGAAATATCCAGAGAAGGAACATAAGAAAGTAGTTTAGGGGTATAACAGCAAAACAAAGCTACTTTCTTTTTTGATAAAAGGAAATTTTAATTTATGCTTTTCAATGAAAGAAACACTCAAATCAAATTCACACCCACCTCTTCATAGCAAAGGACAATACACCACTCCTTGTCCCTATCAGGGCTCTTTGCAATCTGGGCTCCAGTACAGACATATGTATTTTTAAAAGCAGGACTGTTGAAAAGTCTTTACAGATCAAATATTTTACTTGATGAAGAGATTCCCAAGACAATCCCATGCTTGGGAACATTTGTCCTAGCTGACTGGGCTAGTTGACTAGCGCAGCACTTCTCCTGACTAACAAGATAGCTGCAGTGTAGCATGTGTATCTCTCCAACTAAATGGGATCAATCAAATACAGCCCCTGGTTCTTTTGTTGTTGGTAAGTTTTTCTTTGTGTTTTAATACTGTCAATTAAATCATTAAGAACAACAACAAAATATTAAACCATCATGCATTCCAAATCCATATTGAAATTCAGAGAAAAACATTACCTGCTTCTGTAGCTTGTCATTTGGAAGAAATAACACATGATTCACTAACCAAGTAGCATAACCAAAATCATAAATCAGTAAGACTGAAACCCCCACAACATCATCGTTGTCATGGCCTTTCCCCAAGACTCACAGAGTTGCAGGATATCTGCCAGAGAAGTAGCATAAAATGCTGCAACACAGATAAATAAAATACAGTTAGCCATCCAAAAGTTCAGATACATTTTTCCCCTTTCTGAAAGTATTGTTCATATATATCTTAGCTCAATGTTTCTTAATATCTTCATTCTGCGTTCTCCCCCTGTTTGCTTTATCCAGCTAGACAAAGTTTGAAGGAGAGAAAAGGAGTGAAACTCAGTCACACAACACAGATATCACTTGAACGTCTTTCCACAGTCCTTTTCTTAGATGTTCGCTGGAAGGACCTGCGTCAAACCTGGTTACAGCCATTTACAGTATTTCCATTGATTTAAAAAAAAAAAAAAAGTGTTATCCTTCATTCTAATGGTTCTTTTTCAGTGGCTTCCAACTCACGTGCATCTCACCTATCAGGGTAGAAGAAAAGAAGAGAAAGGGATTGCAGACTATGTCAGCCAATATACAAACATTCAGGAAAAAGCCTTTTTGGCATTTGTGCAAAGATTAAGTACGGCACAATCACTGAATCTTAATTTCGTAGTACTTCAACAGAGATAACAGCTGAATATTTTATTTTTTTTTAGTCCCTTTAAATCCTAAGTCTCTACTTCCAGAGGCATTATTAATATTAGATACTGGTTTTACTGGTAAACTACAACAAGAATTTAGCATTTTACTTGTCTCATCTGGCAATAGACTCAGTTCTCTCACGGACAAGGCTTCAGGAGAAATACTTGGATGCAGACAGCAAGCATATTTTAAACTTCCATTACTGTTCATCTTTAAGCAAAGCATCTAAGCACAGGAATCAACCTTCAATCCTCTATTTAGACAAAATTCCCAAAGTGCATCACATAAAGGTTTTTAAGTCTTTGGAAAGTCAGTGTTAAAGACATAGACCTTAAACACATCTCAAAAGTGAAAAGAGAAGGACATATGTATTTTTAAAAGCAGGACTGTTGAAAAGTCTTTACAGATCAAATATCTTGCTTGATGAAGAGATTCCCAAGACAATCCCATGAATAGCTGAAATCACTGTGGCAATACAGGGCAGGATTTTGCAAACCTTCATTCAGTATTTATTCCCTATCCACCAGCTGTGATAATTCTGAGAAGGATTGAATTCACATGGTACTGAATAGTTCTCTGTCCTATAGAGATGTCTGTGGGTTATCTAAAGCAATACAATTATAGTCATTGCAATGAGGAAATAATTTTGTGGTTCTTTATACATAAATGAATTTTAACTATAAAATAGTCATTGTATTTTTTGTTCTTATTGGAGAAAAGAAAATCAGCTTGTACAAATGCCTGTTTTTAAAACTTAGCTGCTGCTGGTTTTAAAGTTTAGTTTTCTTCAGTTTAAAAAAACTGAGATGGGTCCCCACAGGCTTTACCAGTGAGGGCCAAAGGGTGCAGGATATATTCTTTGCTTTAGTTTTATTGCAGAAATCCATGCTGTTTTTTTGAAATATTCATTATATTCCGAAGTCTATTCAAGGATTTCTCCAGTTTTCTTGCTTGTATTTTCCTCAGACGTCCAAAATCCCCCCTGGTAAGCCCTCATGCTGGCTGTTCAAAGGAGCAGCATACTTTCCAGCTGTTCTGCTGATACCTGACCTGCAGTAAAGTGGTAGTCACTCAAAAGTGCGTGATTAAGAATTGATCCGAAAGTTGGATCCATGAAATAAATGAAGTGGTGATCTTATTTTACATAAAATCATGGCCAATCAATGCATGTAAGTCGTCTTAGTAACAACTTTCGGACCATGGGTCTTTATGAATGGTAAAATATTTATTAGTGAACAATAAAAGCTACACAAAAATTAGGTTAAATGAGGTTAAATCGTTAGCTGAGTAGCAATAGGCAATAAATAGAGATCTACACTTCTACATATAATCAGGTCAGGTTTTCAGGGGCAGCTAAAAGAATACAAACAAATGTTTAAGAATATTTAATGTTTAACAATATGCACAACCATGGCAATTTACAGCTTGCTGCTCCCTCAGATATCGGGGCCAGAGGAGCAGCTATTCACAGCTCATTTGCTAGCTCTGAAAGTGCTAGTGGAGGTAGAGACAAACCAAGGCAGAAATATTGAATATAAATTCTTTGTTGTGACCTATAAAAACTAGCCTATTGTCCTCAGATATTTTCAGTAGTGGAATAATTCAGCTTGTTCTTTGCAGGCTGCGGCATCAAACGCTGAAATGTCTTCTTGTGAAGAGCAATTATATTTTTCCACTGAACTAGAAAAACTACAGTTATTTGAGGCATTTTATTTAAATTTGCCTTAAACACAAGGTAGTTTTTTATTGCAAAATAGTTTGCAGCTAATTGTTCTGTGTAATATGCTCATGTTTTGGGGCCTTCCACATGAAAAAGGCTGTGATTCAGAGCCTGTAATGACCTATTGAGTCTGTCTGCTTTTTATTAACGCTGTTTCCTATTGAGAAATATTTCAAATCCAAACAGATATATTCACCATATGACTTTTGGCATGTCTTTGTGCCTTCACTTGCCGTGATAATAAAGGTCATCACAGAGTCAAATAAATGAGGATTGAAAGATAACCCAAGGGTCTGGTGCGCCATCCTTTTCCCCAGCCCAGAAGACTAGGGTGCCCAAAGTCCTACTTCAAAATCTAGTCTCTTATTTTAAAAGTAACATATGGCTGCTGTTAGCCATTTGCATTATTAGACTAAGGACTTTTATGTGAAAGATCAGTAACTTCCATGTGTAAGTGGGAAAGCTCCAGCTGAAAAGGACACCAACAGAGCTGGGACTAGTACTAAAGTCTCCAAAAACCTCAGTCCAGTGCTCTGTGAGGCTACAGTGCTCCTGATTTTGGTTTGTCAGTGAGATCTATTGAAAATCAAACCTTCAGACTCTTTTTTTGTTCAACCTCTGTCTCTTAAAATGCAAAGGCATTCCACCCATTTTGGGTGGAAACTTATCTTGGAAATAGGTGAAATACATCGACATTTTCTGAAGTGTCATCTTATGGGGCTCTCATTACATGGCTGCTACTTTTCCTCCAGGCATTTAGAAACTGGGTGATGGTTGCTAACATCATTATAATCCCTTACCTGAATGTGACTGGATTTACTAGGCAGGAATGGAAGCAGTGTGTTACCAGCTCTCAGGTCATGCTCTCCACACGTTTGTACTTGTGATACTTACCAGATCTTAAGGGCAAAATTCAGTTCTGTCTGCAATGCAGTGTTTTAGCTGCATCACTAATACCTATTCTCCCTTTCCAGGTCTCCGAGAGGTCAGCTGTGATTTTGTGAACATTCCTCTGCAATTGCTTTCCACATTCTCGTGTCTTTTTCACAATCATTGTGATTAGAGGGTATATATTGCTTTTCTATCTGTGCTAACTTATTGCTGACCTGATGGCTCTGCTCCTGCTTTTTCCTATGACCTTCTCAATGCACCCTCATTGCTGACCCACTGGACTCTGTCCCAGCCTAAGTAGCTACAAGAGTGACCTCTGGCCTCTGACCTCCCGTCTTCAGTATGTAGTGGATATCCAATAACTGGTATGTTTTATTCTCTGATATGTCTTTGAGTTCCCCTTCACGCTAATCTATGTGAGACCAGAAATTAGCTTCTCTCATGACAGCTGGGGTGGTGTTGCCCAGCCACACGGTTCCTTCATTTTTAGCGTGTCATGTTGAGGAGTGCAGGAACTGCAAGAACTTGGATGGAAGTCACTGAATAGCAGTGGCAGGTTACCTCCTTGTAATACGGTGCTTACAGATAAACATTTCATAAGAAAACTGGTCTTGGTTTTGTGTTTTCTCACTTTCATTTCTTCCCTTTCTTCTGAAAAACAATGAAAGCGTAAACCTGTATCTAAAATGGTGGAAGACAGGTTTTTCCTTAATCAGAGTCCTGGCCAAATATCAGCCATTTTCCCCACAAATGTAAACAGACTCAATGAGGCAGAGACTGTATTTTTTCTTCTGCTTGCTCTCTTAACTCTTTCCCAAAAGGCCACTCTGATGAGTATCTCGTCTCTGCACATGAACCTGCAGGAGCTCTGTTTATTACTTGGTTTGATTTTTGACCTGACCATTGATGCACATAATTGAAATGCAATCTTTTAAGTGCAGAAGGAACCAACCCATAAAATCATGCTTTTTCAGGAAACATTTGTAGGGATATATGTATAGACATATATAGATATATATACACATGCACAGTGAGGATCCTTTTACAATCCATTTCAATCACTGCTGTTGAATACAAGAAATGTGAGCCTCCCCCTCCAGGCAGTTTTTGTATGTAACTGTAAAAGATGGCTACACGATACTTTATACAAGTGTAAGTATTTCTAGAAAAAGTGAAATTGTGGGGAACTGGAGTCAGGAAGGTCTCACCCATGAGCAGGCTGGGCCAGAGCTAAATGCTGCATTGCACCAACTAAAACAAGGCGCCTTCCTTCGGCCTGAATTTACCCTCTGCTACACCACTTCAGACAAGAAAACCGAGTTTGCAAACGTCTAGGATTACAGCATGACTTTTTCCTGTGTCCTAGTGCTGTGTGCACAGCAAAATTTCAGCACCTTAAAAGACTGGCCCTCCAAAAAATGAAGAAATAGCACACATATACCAACTGACTTTTAAAAGGCTTATTTTTATCCATGACATCAACATTGCTTTAATAATACTTATCGCTGAAGTTAAATCTGTAATCAAATTCGTTGCTAAAAAAATCATTACTGGCAGCACTAAGTTTTCACTAAATTCTTCCCTAAAGATCAATTAATCAATTGTTTGTGACTACTTAGATATGTGGGATATTACAATAATTGGAAATTGATTAGTGAAGTTATATGTTACTGTTTCTTTTTCATGCCTGGATAAAAATGCAAGTATTATTGGAATTAATTGATGTTCTTGTAATTTTCAAAGCTTTTCATAGCACTCCATCTTGGGTGCTAGGAATTCAGTTCCTGTAAATATTAATGTCGCCAGAGTGTGACTGCATGAGAACATAAACATAACACAGAAAATATTGTGAGCCCCAACTGAGCAAGTTCATTGTGGAATGACTTATGTTAATATTACAGAAAGCCTTCTAAAACATATAGAAATGTCTAGAATCAAAGACTCGAGCCTATATTTTACACGTGGTGCAGGACAAAGGACAATCTACTTAGTGAAATACCTCAGGAAGTATTTTACAAAAAAAACCCACCTTAATCACAACAAAGAGAGAAGAACATTCTGCAGACTCCCACAAAAATGTTCAAAACCATACCAAAACAGTATGAGCTGAGAGCACCCTCTTCTGATCATTATTTTGGTTTTCAGGTTCTAGATAAAAATATCTTCTGCATATGTTGTAACATTCCAGTGGCCTGCTCTTTTATCAGGATTACAAATACATAATCTGCTTGGAAGTCGAACACAACAGGTCTGTTTCAGCTACAAACCAACGTTTTTGCTTTCGTTGTTCTTTTTTACAAAGGTAAAGACACTTCTTCCAGTAACTCTTTCCCCTTGTATGTTCCAGTCTGATTTCTGTGAGGCCACACAGGGCCAGAGGAGAATGAGGTAGGCAACTTTTTATTTAGCTGATCTCACCAAGAGAGAGGTTTAAATTCAGCTAAAAAAATGCTAGTCTCATAATAAAAGAGTGTATTTACACAGATGAAAGAAGGAGGAAAGGGTGGGGGGAGAATGAGAGCAAGAGGAAGATTAGGGACATAAATATTTTTTCTATAGTTATAGCAGCACCATTGGTACAGTGTTCTCACGCAGGCCAAGCTGAAGACATAAATTCTAACTCACACTGTAGTTCAGGAAAAAAGCAAAGTGAGCAGTGCCTTCTACATCGCTTTCAGTCTCTGAGGACCAGAGAAGAGAAGTAGCTCATGAATGTTGGAGCTAATGAAGCATGATTTTCTCCAGATTCGTGTTTCAGTGTTGATTGACTCTCACGTCTAGAAGATGTAAATTGTGACTGAAGCTTGTTCTGCATTTGAGGCACTTAGATGTGCTCTCTTCATTGTGTGTTCTCCGGGATTTAAAAAGACTCAAACAAACGCTGTAGTGTTTTCTTCAGTGGGTAGCAGTCAGGTATCTCCCTGACCTGGACATCTATTTTCATAAAGCTTGTAGGAACATCTTGTCTCTGAGATTTCTATTCCTTTATCATATTTGGTAAAAAAATAACAATGGCAGCACGTAGCAACAACCTAGGTAGCGTGGACTAATGGGCAGATATATTGATGCATTCAACCTAATGCACTCTTAACCTCATCCATTAAAGTCTACAAAGCTTTTACTTAGAGAGCCCTTGACAGGCAGAGGTGTGGGTAGAGATTCCCCTTGGTGTAGGTAGTGATTCAAATCAAAAATGAAATCCAAAAGGACAAGACGAGCCAGCTGCCATAGCCGATAGTCTCCAACACCGCAGATGAGGCAGGACATTTTGGGGTGAGTGATCCCACCTTTCAGCAAGAGAGGTTTACATACCAGCATGCACTCTCCGCATCATACACATTGAACACCAATAGAAATGAAATTGGAAGATATAGGCACAATTCTATTATGTGATAAGGAAACAAGGGTGGATAGAGACAGCACAGAGATAAGAGAGTCTTGAAAACTAACAGAGCAGTTCGGATCTGAGAAAGTTGATGCGCTATTCGCCAGATACACTCAGCCACACCGGATTGCCAGATGAGCCTTGCCCTTGTCAAAATATAATAAATCAGCCTCTTCAGCCCTCTCTACATTTAAGGTTCTGGCATGAACCGTTTTAGACAAGCGCAGATTGATGGCTGCGGTGTTCACAGGAATGACATAGGACCAGAATGATGCTGAAATATCATTAAAATTGATGATTTTGCCTTGACCCTCTGTCATCTTTAGTACAGCATGGCAGTGCATCTGGAGACTTGACATGATCACACAACAATGTAGAGCCTTCTGGGAAGCAAAATGCCAGAGCTAGAATACAGGCATATGCAGAGATGCAAAAGATACAGAAACATTTTTTGATTCTGCTGGTAAAGAACTGCGCGATAATTCAAGTAACCTGACAGGACAGATCCAGCTCAGGCCATTATGTGCACTTGCTTACAGAAAAGGTAACCTACAGCTGGGTTATAGAAATGAAGGCGCAGATACTGTCCAAAGACAGTAATGCGTGGCATCCCAAAGCAAATGCAATTTTGAAATTATTGGCCCAGAAGTGGTACGTTAGAAGTTGGGATTTTAGGATATCAGACAGAAATAAAGGCGTTGGCTCTTCTTCCTTTTAGGCTCTCATAGTGTCTTTAGTTGGAGATGCATAGTGGGACTGATCAACCACAAAAGATCTTTACCATTACAGCTGCCATATCACGTCATTTTCCAAAAATTAGCAAGGCTTTACCCAGCAGCTGGAATGTGCTGGAAAGGACAGCCACAGAACAAGGAGTTTGCATTTTTGAGTCTGGTCATTTGAAATAAGACTTTAGCATCTGTGAGCACATGTGGTTTGAAATAGTGCAGGGTCAGCCATGTATTTGGCATCCATATGGGATCGTCTAGGGAAATGTATGGAAATCTCCAGAGTTATCAGTTCTTATTATCAGGCTTTGGAAAATGTGGAACAACAGTGCATGAAAAGGTTGTTCAGTAGAACTAAAATTGTCGTGGGATATAGGAAGCCTCAGACTTCAAAGTCTTTTGGGTATTTGCACATCACACTGTAGTTTTTTCTTTTAAGGAAAAAAAATAGAAGGATGTCTGAATCTTTCATTATGAAAGAACCTCAAAAAGTACTAGGAATGATACTTGAGCAGAACACTTACACAAAGATGATAAAGAATTATGGGGAAAGACGATAAAATGATGCTCAATCTCCTATTCGTCTTTCTGTGAAAGAAGTTGAGAACAAGGTTCAATTTATATTTAGCTTCTTACAAAATTTCTTCAGATCTTAATCTGCTATATTATTACTTTAAAGATTGTGCCATTTTGAGAGGTCAAGGCTGTCAGTTCTTGTGTTCTCAGAAATGCACCAAAGGATTGTCAAGGTAAGCCTTATAAAACTACAGCAAGGATTGGACCAGATCCCTGTGCCCAACTCATAGACTGATAGTGTAGGGTTAAAGCTTTTCCTATAGGTCTTCTTTTCTTCACAGGGAGGAAAATACCACAGAACAGGATAGTTGTATTCACTATATATCATCAAATATGTATTGCTGTGAATGGATAGCACTTCGTTTAGGACTGAATTAGCTACGTGCATGACATAGTTCAGTATATTACTCTAAAGGACTAGCATTTAAATGCCTATAATTGTATAGATGGTTTTCTTAGGAGAGACTCATGCAGTGTTACGTGATTCTTGCTCACCTTGTTGCAGCAGCCATGCAAAGCAGGTGTGCAATAAACCAAAAATTAGAAGTGGGCTGAAATGAACTGGCGCCTCAAGAAACTGAGACATAGAAAAGGAGGAGGCAATTCCTTCTTCTGCATCTTCCAAGGATATATCAGTGGATGCAATGCTAGCTTTCCCCACGCTGGCAAATCTCACAAGGTTGTTATTGTTTCTGAAATGCAATGAATGTTGTTTGTAGCAACGTCATTACCATCAGCATGAGGGTTAGGAGCATACAAGCTGAGAATATCAATATGTAATTCAGTTTTGAAATCCATTTTATACTCTCACGTTAATTTTTTTCTAACTTTGCCAGTTTGTTTTGTTGCAAAGCAGCCAAGGCCCAGCTAGAGACAGTGCTGTGAGAGCTGCTATTCTGGATCCATTCCTGACCTGCCTTTAAAGCAGAAAAATTTCATTCACCTCCTTTCTGAGAAATCAAATAACCCTGGCAACGAATCTTCTTACTGTCCAGGTTCCAAAAGTTACCTGCTATAGCAAGAGAAGCAGCAGTGCTGCAGCTGTTTGTGCATTAATACAGATGAAGTTATCCAGTGGTTAAATCTGGATTAAATTGAAATTCAGAGCAGAGTTTGAAAATGATTCAGGGTTATGGTTTGTGTGCACGTGTAATGGTGCTAAAATGTTACGGAGTTTTTGTCTTCTGAAGTTTTGTCTGTAGTTGATCTGGAATGGGAAAATAAGGTCCATTCCAGTTTGGAAAGAAACCCAGAACCCAAGTTATATGCGTAAGCTCACATCAAGAGACTGAAATGCCCCCAAGCCTCCCTTTATCCTTCTCTTTCTGATGATGGAAAGTCTGACTGTCAGATGGGACTGGGAAGAAAGATGTCTCCAGATGGCTTTTTATATTAATTTGATTCTTATGTCAGCTGTCAGCAGCACACCAGTCAATTACCTGGGAATGTTTATTTAGAATTATTAAATATTTATAGGAAAACTGCTGGCACTGCCACTATTCTGCCTGCGTTGAAATACTGAGATACTATAATACTTCAATTTGAAACATTATAATCGGCAGGAGAAAATCTTGATGTAAGGGTAGAAAATCCAGGCTTAAAACACAAGGTATTGTAGTCATGATTTTACTTTGCAGATTGGCAGAATACAGTAACAATTTAGGTGGCTAAAATTATGGAAACAACAGTCTGGGTTTGAGAAGCCTGAACTTTGGTGTGAAAAACAGAAGTCCTCAACAGTCCACCTGACAATGCTGTTTTGTCTGATTTTAATTAATCTGTCACTATAAACATGACCTAGTTACCATAGTACAAATGTCAGCTTGTAATAGCTTTCCCCTAGAGTCCTCCTTAACTAGCATTTGCCATTTACATTTGTTCATTCAGTCATGAAGAGCAGTTAATTAGCTCCATCTACTGCTGCATGGAACGAATTGTACCAGCAGCTCCAGTTCTCCAGTAGCCTCCTCAGATTGAGCTCATAGAGGTGTTTTAGGCACTCTGCTTCGCCACACCCCTGGCAAGAGCTGTTAGCAGAAAGCAGAAGGTTTACATCTTTCTGTTTCTTCTTCTGTCGTCAGCTTTACTGTTACATGTGTCTTTACTTTCTAACTTGTTTGGTAATTTCTTTCTGAATTGCTGGGTGACAGCATCGGGCATCATTTTAAAAAATGGGGGCTTTTTCCTATGCCATAACAGTTCTCTTATGAAAGTAGTTAACACAAACAATGAAGAGACACGCAAGGAAGGGAACAGAGCTATTTAGGTTACTGCTGCACTGATAATAAAGGCGGCCACTGTGCTGAAAATGGGCACTCAGGTCAACGGGTGGATGCTCTTGCCTTGTGCTTGCAGTTTGTGTTGACTGGAGTATTCAAATGGAGTATTTAGTTGTTTATGTTTTAAAATAAATGTTCTGATATTAATTTAAGATGCCTTCTTAGGTTATGAGAGAGCTAATGAACGCCTGTTCTTAAAATATCTTCTTTCTTAGTATTTCTCTTTTGATTTAGGTAGAATATTTCCAATGCTCTCAAAATATCCCAATTAGCATCCCGGTAAGCAGGCTGCATGAGATACCTACCTACGACACAGCTGAATCAGAGAAATACATCAGATAATCACCAAAATGGAAAGGTCACAATGATTAATGCCTTCAAATGTCTAAAAGCTCCAAAAAGACTTATTATTATATTTAAAGAAACAGCTCAGAAAAATATTTCATTTTCATAAGAGATTTACTTCTCCATTAAGAAAGAAAATAATACCTAAGAGCTTATTAAAGTCAGAGGTGTTTTTCTAGTCTGCATAATGCTTAGACCTGTGAGATGGCTGCTAAACCAAAAGACCAGGCTTGTAGGTATTCTGCAGAGGAAGGACATTTATTCCTTGAGCTGGCTGCTGCCTTCAGATACATCGAAAGTAGTGTACCTCCTGCTAACAGCAAAGTAAATTACCTGAGGGTGCATCACCAGTTTGTGCTGCTACCCACTTCACCCGCCCCGGGCCCCTAGTTGTCCATCTGCCTCAAGCGGCCTCAAACTACAACAGGACATTTCTGAATTATGAGCCTGAGAAGGTCTCTGATTAGAAAACATTAACATCAAAGTAAGCAAAAGAAAGAAAACTGTCAACTAGAAAATGGTTGCAGAAAGTCCAAGTTCTTTCCTCTTTCCTTTTCACCAGGTATGAAAACAAAGCCATTTTCATTGCCAAGGCTAACTTTGAGTGCCTCAGCCTCAACTTTGACCCCTGTTCTTAGCTTTAAAAGAGAATTCATCTCTAATTTACCTCTGAATTTTAGCCTTCAGTGCATCATTTATGAATGCCACTTACTTAGAAGAGCCTTCCCAGCTAACTCCAAGGAATTTGGTAGTTTCTGGGGACAGTTTTGTGTGTTTGAATGGGATAATTTAAATGCTGTTCTTCATTCTTCATACACCACACTGAAAATCTGTTCGTCCGTCCCCTGGAGGGAACATCTTTTAGTTACACAAATTCATGTCAAACCAAGTTTTGGTTTTCAAATTAGTAATTAATGCAGAATTATGCAAAGCAGAATAATAAATAATCTGGCTGTGCAGTCTATTCTTTCATGAAAACATGGGGGACTTCAGTATCTAACTCTGCTTACAATTAGCACATCAGTGAGAGAACAGGCTGTCGTCAGTTAATGCACTGTAAATAAAGCTGTTCAGACCTTCAACAGCTTTCTAAAATAATATTTAAGGTGAATTATCTCCAAGTTAATTGGAAGCTACAAAACTCTAAATGCTTACTTTATGCTTGTAGCAAATGTAAATCTCAAATTTAGTGTTAACACAACAGGTAACTTGCAACATGCGGATAACTTTGAAAAAAATCAGGATTAATGTAAACTTCTAATTTAAGAAACTAAATACAGAGCTTTGCCACATGCCTTCTGTGAAATTAATGGGAGTAAGAACTGGAAAGAGATCTGAGAGTCTAGTTCCACACCTCATTTCCAAGCAAAAAAACTCATAGAATTTGTACCCGAATAAAGGGTTTACTGTTAAATCTGCAACTGCAGAATGTTAAATAAAAAACATAATTTTTTTTAGCTTGTCCTCAACACAGGCAGTCTTGGTTTGATTTCTTGAATACATTTGCTTTTATACAGATGCCAGAAGAGCCACAAGGAACCAAAAGCCACTAGACTGTTCTTGAAGCAGCATTGCCTCAATAAGCCTTGCAAAAGGCATTAGTGATAACAGCAGAGAAACAAGCTTTCAGTACTCAAGCCATTTAGAAAATCAAAATAATGGTGTTGTTCACAGGCAGCTGGTAGAAAGGTGTATCAAAGAGTCTCAATATCATGGGGGCTTTTTAATACGTTTCTATGTGTCCAGTACATCAGATCATCACAAATTCAAGGTACACTGTCTATAAAATCACATATATACATTTACACATATATATGCAACCCACACATGTATTATGGTCAGGAAAGAGGCATAAGTGCTGCTAAACTTCCAGACTGCAGTATAAGAAATGGGTTGCCATATCGATAACTTTTGTAATAACTGTCAGTGAAGTAATCACTCAGACAGACTGCTGTGGTTTTTCATCAAGTGTAAACATTCTCTCATGTGTGTCATAATTTCATCTGTGTAAAACTTTCCCTTTTTTCATCATGAGAGTGTATATCCAGGGTTTTCTTTACAATTCAGGAAGGAAGCTTTTTCATCTTTATGTGAAATTTTTAATGGCAAGCAACTCAAGAGGAATTTGCTAAGCTGAAAATTAAGTATATCAAATTTTTCCTCTGCGTAATAGTTATGCAGGCAGTTATGACTGAGCAGAGTACAAATGTCAGGATAAATGGCCATATTCCATTAAGGATTGGCCAACGCTTAAGTATGTCCTCACTTGGGAAAAACATCTTTCTGGATCTAAACATTTTCTCTCCAGTCCATTTCTATATTTTGCCCTGCACTTATTCAAAGAAGCTACTGATGCCTATGGGAGTTCTGTCTAAAGATGTAGGGAAGAGTCTCGATACATATTTGTGACTTTATGAAAACTAATACATTGGCTTATGTTGGTAGACCATGCTTCAAAGCTGTTTCTTGCT
>VZSC01002034.1:205267-226131 GCA_013398225.1 Steatornis caripensis | reverse complement strand
CTTCAAAGCTTTTTCTTGCTATTAAGCAAAATCACATTGATCTGCAATATTACATTTGCTTATTGACAAGGCTAGAATAAACTGAATACTGAAAGCATAGCAGGAAAACAACACTTCATTGGTTTTATTTTTAAATGTATTCGATGCAGTTCAGAAACAAGTGTAATATAACTCTTAATTTACAAAGTTGATCATTAAAATATTAAAAGAGGACTTGCTGGCCTTTGATAAATAGTTTACTATGGGACATGCATGCTAATAGGAAAGTCAGTTTTGGATGACAGTCATTTAACAGTGGAAAAATGCGTTAACAAGAAACTTTGCAGAAATGCTTGAAAACATGGCATGTCCTTTCCTATCCCTTTATCCAGATGTTACTTCCTTCTTCAGCAACTTCCTCTCCCATATCTACTTTCTAAACTTTAAACCAATTTTACACACTAAAATATTTAGAAATACAAATAGTATACCCAATAAAATACATTAATTATGATGAATGATAACGGGAAAGAAAATCTGGCATAGTTGTCTATGTGGTAAGGATTTTTAACACGGAAGCAATCAAAGATACAGAGAAGTCTTTTCATTACTGACATTGGTGAACTACACCCACTGTGTTTACTTCTCTCCCTTTTTCCGTCGATGCTGGTATTGCTGCTCTTGTTTGAATTGATTTTGTTCGTATTGTCAGGAGCACCGCAACTGTTAGCGACTGCTGCCAGGACTCCATTCCTCTCTTCTTCAGCCTCTTCATCCTCATCCTCATAGGAAGCAAAACAGTAGGTACTTCAGCACATGTTTCATCACCTGTTTACTTTAGAGCTGCAGCAAATAATAGGATTTTTCTTATGACTCCTCCTGTAGCTCGCTCCTTGGTTTCAAGGGTGAGCACCTACACACAGCAGACAGCTCCCTTCAGCTTTCAAAGCCCCCACTTACAGGAAAGACACTGACAAACAACATCTTACTGTAAAAGCTTTCGTAGGACTGTCAAGCAAAGCTGGATTTGTTCAAATATGGCCGACTAAGCTTTACTTAAGACAGCAGCAAATCCATGAAATGCACAACAATAAACTGTCTTCTGCTCAGGGAAAATACCGGCAAAGGTAAGCGTCTAGAAAGCAGACAAAGCAGAGCCCCAGTTTGGAGGTGGAGAAGGTGGGTGACCTGCCAGACCAGCTAGTCAAGCTACTTGCCCTCCAAATCAAGCACCCCAGAACACAAGACACTTTCCTTCCGTGCAGCTGGCTACTCTGTTCCTGGTTCTTTGCAATGAAAATCAAATTACTTTAAAAGAAAAAAAAAAAAACTACAAGAAGCACAAAAAAAACGAGGATCATCAAGAGGGACAGCCTTACAATTAATTCAGTGCTAAATAGCTCATACTACTTTGTTTCGAGCCCTGAAACCCGTGCTTTAGTTTCAAAGTTATGCTAAGGTTAAGCACACTTTTATGTGCTTCAGCGCATCAAGACAGCTCATTGGAGAATGTTCTATAAGCCTTCTGGGAGTTTTATTTCTTCTGGTGAGTTTTCTTTTCTGCTGTTAGTGGATTTTCTGTTACTGAATCAGAGGGCATAGGATCAGACATCAGCTGCAACTTCAGCTATAAATGTAAACTTTCTTGAAAGTTCTGGGATATTTAGTTTGGTTTGGGATATTGCAGGGATACCAGCAGATCCAAACAACAAACATTGGCTCCAACTTTGTATCTAAACTAAAGCTAAATTAGCATAGTTGGAGGAGGGGTCATTTTAATTCAAACAGGAGTCCATGTAATTTTCATTTTCTCCTGATTATTTTACTACCTTCCAAATCAGCAAGTGGCATACAAGCAAGAAAAGTCTAAAAATTCGTTTGTGAAATGTAGAATGCAGAATGTCTTTCCTCTGACCAATTTGCTTTTCCCATTTGCATCATGACAAGAAATAGATTGGACGAGGACAAACTTTAGAACAGTTAAGATGTACAGCCCTATGTGTAGCCACACCAGAAGCTCATTTAGAAACATCCCAGCTATTAAAGTCAAAGAAAGCTCATTAAGCCACCTAAGTGATCTCCATACCGGTGTAGAATTGCTCTTCTGCCCAGGGTACTTGTAGACAGCACAGTTCTTGAGCCTTTCTTCATCTAAAATTAGTAATGTCCTTGAAAATTAAAGTGGAGTCTGGACAATGTCCTCAGACTGCTGTGAATCAGTGAAGCAGAGCAGATGGCGCTAGGAAAAGGGATTATTACTGCTTTTCATTTTCAATTTGCAAAAAAAAATCCAGTACTTTTTATTTGAGAGAGATAAACGTAGCTCAACACAACANCCCAGGGTACTTGTAGACAGCACAGTTCTTGAGCCTTTCTTCATCTAAAATTAGTAATGTCCTTGAAAATTAAAGTGGAGTCTGGACAATGTCCTCAGACTGCTGTGAATCAGTGAAGCAGAGCAGATGGCGCTAGGAAAAGGGATTATTACTGCTTTTCATTTTCAATTTGCAAAAAAAATCCAGTGCTTTTTATTTGAGAGAGATAAACATAGCTCAACACAACGTGTCACCCTAAAAATACACTGACTAGACAACCTCGCTTATCCTCCACCTAGCCTCCCACGGCTACATGAGAATTTTGAAACCAAAGGCCAGGATAAAAATCTGCCTATAAAGCATTAAGAGGATCAATCCATAAAATTCCAGTCTGAACCTTAAGCAATCCCCAGGGTGGTACNTAGCTCAACACAACATGTCACCCTAAAAATACACTGACTAGACAACCTCGCTTATCCTCCACCTAGCCTCCCACGGCTACATGAGAATTTTGAAACCAAAGGCCAGGATAAAAATCTGCCTATAAAGCATTAAGAGGATCAATCCATAAAATTCCAGTCTGAACCTTAAGCAATCCCCAGGGTGGTACTAAAACTCCAACCTGGAGTTTTACTTGGGGCCTAACTCTATTACAAACATCTAGCTCTTCTGCTTCAAAAAGCTCAGGCAGCTGAGGGAAGCGCTGGGGATGGCAGGGGAGCCTTTGTCGGCAGCGTCTGGCACTTGAAACAAGGCACCGGCGCAACAGCCAAATGAATGCACTTGGCACTTCAAAAGTTAATAAAATAAAGAAACCTGTCAGAAGAGTCCTGACTTTTTTCCACTGCTCTCTTTTTTTTAGAAAGGAAAAAAAAAAGCAAAACAACATCTATACTTCAAAACTGGCAGGATTTGGGGCATTTTTCAGTGTAAGAGTCTATTTGTCTCTCTGGTCGGGCTGGCTAGAAGTTGTACAGGATTAGTTTTACTGCAGAGCGTGAAAGGACATTGCATACGTGCCATTTTTCTTTTCACTGCATGTGAGCAATTCACAGGAGGCTGATGCTTTATTAGGCTGTTCTTAACTCCTTTCTACTCCCCAAGAGGCAGTTTTTACTTAAGCAGAAAATACTGTACACGGTGCGTTATGTACTTGATTCTGTTTGCAGTATTACATGGCAGGGTTCTCACAGAACAGAGACGAGTTTACAGCAGAAGTGCTGTATCACATTGCTTCAAAAGGAGAAAGGTAATATTGAGCAGAACCACAACTAGTTTATAAAAAAATTAGTCTTATAAACTGGGACTATCAAGGGACTATTCGAACTCGCTATGGTGAACTGAATGTGATAAAAGATTAAGCTGGTTTACATTATATTAAAAAACTGTGTTGCAAGTGTTCAGCTGTGGCTCTAATTTCAAATGTCACACTAAGTTTTCTCTGGCTGCCAGCTGTCAATGAGAAAATAGCAGCTGGCAATAAGAAGGGCTCCGTTTGGATACAAAATTCACAGCATCCAGGAAAGGTACTGTACATGACCTGAAAAGCACTGTATACGGCACGTGCTACTGGGGCTGCTGTTTATGCTAACCAAAGTGTTTGCTGGCATCTAGCAGCCCACAGAACTGAGGAAAGTTGTCACGTCTGTAGAATATCACACTCGAGATTAAAAATATTTCCACCTAGACTGCTGCACACCCAGAGCTGCTTTGGTGTTCAGAAAGACTGCACGATGCTTCCACAGAAATACCACGTTGGATGAACACTGCCCTTGTAACCTTATTTTCAGTTTTCAGACTTTTCTGTGTTCTGACAAAAAGGGAGAGGTTTAGGTGAAAAGAAGATGAAAGCCAAGGAGGATTTCTCTGTTTTATAGGACAGCACAACTCACACCTTTGTATAAAAGAGAAGAAACTCGGGATTTTGGAGAGGCAACCTCTCTGTTTAGGCAGCCTGTTAAGCTGTTGACATGAATGGCACATTTTGTCTGACCTTCTTTGCAGCAAGTAGTTTTGCCATTAGCTTTGAAGCTGTCTCTAGGGGTCCTGGTTCACATGATGTGAGACACTGCAAGAGTGTAGATATGATGAGCTGTTTCACCAGTCTATATTCTAAACTGGAGAACTCAAAGGCCTCAAAAGAACATGATCTGCCAGTGCCCAGCTGCTTTAAAGAGCAAAACGGAAAGCAAACCAGTACAACTAATTCCTATACAAGGCAGAGGGTTACATTCTCAATGCATTTTCTACATTTATTTACATAATTCTAAGTGCAAATTTTGTATCAGTTCGCATATGGAAATAACAAACTGGGAGGTGAGATTTCTAATTAACCTATGTCCACAAGGAAATACGATAACGAGAAGAACACACTTACGGTGATGGTACTCATACAGAAATTTGTTAAGTACCTGCTAGACAGTGACATGAGATTCTAGCTGCTGCTTCTGTCCTTGCAACGTTTTGGTTTTTACAGTGAGAAATGAGAAATGTAAGTCAGGTGTGCTCTCCATGGCACCCTGCTCAGTAAGCGGTGCTTGTCCTTGGCTACAGTAGGAAAAGGACATGACAGGCATTTTCCTAGTTCTATGGAGTCTTGAGTTGATTTAGGACCAACCAACTGCCCCTTCCCTTACGTGCTTGTGTTTGTGTGGGCAAGAAGTGAGTCGGGCTGCCTTTCTCACTCCTGATGCACAGCAGAGAAGGCAGGAAACGTGCCTGAAGTGACAGACCATTCCTTTCAGTCATTAAGTCCATCACAAAGCTGTACCTTAAGTTTTTCTTCCTTCCTCGTTTTAGGGCTGTACCTCCACTTACTTCCATGCACGTCTTTCAAGTCCACAAGTTCCCACGTCTACCCCATCTGCAAGCGCCAGTGCGTGTGCCCCAGATGAAAGGGAATCTGACACACGCAGGCGAAGGCAAGGGCAGTCATAAGTGCCCTTCACAGACCCAAAGATGCTTAATCATCCAAGCACTGAAACACTTTACTTTCTTACCCAAACCTCCAATAAGCTTTTTTTTTTCTGCTCTATGAGCAAAATGACAACCACTTACTTCACAAGATGGATATGCTCAGAGGGAATTGTCGCTGATGCTACCTTGCCAAGAAAGATTACTTTCAGGCATTCCACTCAAATCCTCATTTGAAACAAGTGTTTGCCCATTTGCAGACATTCCCCCATTAGATGTTGTCTTTTAAAACCCACAGGGTGGCTCAGCTTTTTGTCCATTTTCAGTCCTTCATGCCCATATATCTAATAACAGCTTTGAATGTATTCCTGTGCATTTACAGAACCTCACCTCTCATCCAAAAAGCCAAAATCCCGTATTAAGTGTTGAACTATCTAGGCACAAAGAAACACATCTTGGCTGATTTTTGCTAGTTTTAAGCTTCTCCACTTCAACTCAGTATCCCGTTTCTTGAGCCCACAGAGGAGCTTTGCCTAGGCCTTTGTGATGCTGTGTTCTAGTTTGGCTTAAATAGTTAATCTTTGTTCTTCTGGCTGTTTACCCCTACAGAAATCAAACTTTCTCTTTCTTTTTTTCCCCATGTTTTATTTTTCCTATTTGTCGAGAAATTTCGTAAGCTGCCTAAAATTTTCTTTTCTATCATGCATATTAGATTCAGTTCTGTAATTAAAAGCTGCAAGACAGTCAGCTTCCAACTTCCTTGTGATTTCTTTTTCACTGCATATGAAAACAGTGCTAAACACTGGAGATGGAAGATGTGACAAAGCTTCTTCATGAACCTCTCCTGATTATTTCAGCAAGAAAACAACCACCAGACACAAAAATTTGATCCCTTCTTATTTTAAGTATATTTCACAGTATTTCAGAGCTGTAAGAAGCTCATTAGAGCCGCAAAAAATGCTGCTATAGTAATGATGCAGAACAGAAAGTGAATCCCAGTTTGACCTTCAGTTGCAGCTGTCGAAAGAGAAGGTATAAGAAGAAGGCTATAGGGATCTGATACAACTAATACACGAAGCTGTTTGCTAGTAAACCAACCCATGCGTGTGCAGAAGGTTTCATAAATGGAATGTGATGTTTTCTTTTTTGCCTTACTGCAGTAAGATCAGGTCACCAAGGTCAGTCTAATTTTTGAACTGTAAGAAAGCATATGTCATTGTTGAGGAGACAAGAAGCGCCTATGATTTTTGTGGTACATCTAGCGCATTGCTTGATAAATGGCCATAAAGTCCATGCCAAAAGAGAGAATCATTACGGAAGGGTGTTTCGGTTTGTTTGATCTTTTCCAAAAAGTTCCAGGTATACGAATAATTTTTATTTTCTCAAGATTATTCTGTTTTCATTGTCATTATTCTAAAATAGAGACTTCCTTAAATCCATTTAGCCATTAGTGCTAAGATAATTCATTCTCTTTAGCAGGTGTAATGGAAGCCTGTTGTGTAGGACAACAATCAAAGAATTAAAATACCTTCGGAAGTTCCTTTGAACCAAGTCGATGCAGAGTGCAGAAATGAGCCACAGCATACTCTAACAGTGCTCCAAAGATGAAACTGAAGCAGATACCGAGGTACACATCAATGGCCTTAATAAAGCAGTTAGCATTTGGGAGTGAAGTCCTGGCTCCCATCATCAGTGTTGTCATAGTAAGGACTGTGGTAACACCTGTGGAAGTGAAATATAAGTTCTGATAGAACACCGATAGCAGTGAGGGCTTCTACTGCAAGGGCCCTGCTACAAGACAGTTTTCGCTCGCGCTGTGAACACCTGGTTTGCCACAGCATTTAACGGGTGCTGTTTTGGAAAACAGACTTTCAAAAGAACTTGTGATTCTGAAGTTAAATGCTTAAAAACACTCATGAAAACTGTTTGTAAAGCTGAGAAGATTGGAAATTAAAATGAGATAGATGTTGGTGTCATAGAATGTACATTTATGATTAACACATTATTATCACAACGCTACGCAAACGCTCCCTTTAAAACATTCAGGTATCATTTCGCTGAGTGCAGTTGCCCACTGGCCTCGTTTTCTTCCCTATTCTGTAGGAGTGCTTTTCCCAACCCACCTGCAGTCTGATCAGAACTGATTTGCATTCTTCCCCTTTCAGAATATCCTTTATTTGAAATTAATTATATTTAATATCTTATAAATCTTATATTATTCGTGTGTTAATTAGAACGTATCATTAGACCTCACAAAAGCCTCACAATTCTGTCTGTGCATGCCATGTGTTTGATTATGTTGAAATTATTTCCAAAATGACTGAGTTTTCCTTTGCTTCCAGCAGCCTCTCCTGCCTCCAAGTCTGCTGTAGCTCCCAAAGATGTTTTCTTAGTTAAAGGATAGCAAGGCTTTAAGGGGGATCTGCACGATGTACTGCAGACGGCAAACCAGAAAAGTTATTCCATAAAACTCAGAAGTGTTTGCCACTTTTGGAAATAGATGCCATGTACATGCAATAAAGAAAGCATCTTAATGATCCAAATCTTGGTTTGTTTTGTTTTATCAGCTTCTCACCTATGCAGATTCTGGCTGGAACTGATGACTGGCTTATCCAAAACGATACCCAGGAGAGCACAACCAGTAGGATTGATGGTACGTATGTCTCTAGTATGAAATACAAGATGTTTCTCTTGAGTTCAAAGTGAAACACTAGTTTTGGGTAATGTCCTGTGGAAAGAGCACGGAAAAAAATATTGTGAATGTGCAATTCATAAAAAGTTCTTTACATTATCAACCCATATTATTTTTGTGCATTACAATGCGGTAAAAGATTAACAAACTGGAAAAATATTAAACACAGTGCTGAAAAATTCTACCATGAAGACTCTAAATTTAACTCAACGAAAAAATCAAAATACAAAACACCCAGTCACCATATCCAGAACTTCATTAAAGACAGCTTGAACTGCAAATTCACTATGGATTAGTGAAGGAAAAAATAAAACCATCAATGTGTGGAAAGGATGTTTCATTATATAACACAATGCAAGGAAATTTGAAATCACACACGTATTCAGCTGTGGCTAGTCATAAGAATTACCACAACAAGCTACTATATAAACTAGCATAATAACAATTTTGTTATTTTGTAATTTTATGAAGTTAGCATGGGTCCTTATCTTTAACTGTCTCCAGTATCTGGCTTATTTTGCTTTTCTTTTAATTTACTGTTGCTCAAGATGTGGATCAAAGGTACCTTCTCGATACTGCTGACCTACCTCTTATATTCCATTTAAAAACAAGCAGTGTCTTTGCATCTTCACTATCTACTTTTTCTCTACATTACATTGTTTGTGTTGTTCTGAGTGGTGTCGCTGTTGTGGCACAAATGGTTTGCTTCTAAATGAGTGACTTCCAGGAGATGAAACTTTGGGCCCACAGTCCAACTGAATTCCATTAGGGAACAGCACACTGGAAAGCAGAGCCTGAATTTGACACCCAGCTCACTAACTGAGCAAAAGTTGGCGATGTTTGGGCACCAGAAATGCAGGATCTGAAATTGTTACCAGTCCAATGGATCAAAGTAAAGCATAATCTTGCTTTTTACTAACTTAAATGTGGAGAGCAGACTTTTTATTCTGACATTCAATGTTCAAAATCAAGTGTTACAACATTTAAGTTTTTTAAAACATTATTTTAACAAAATTCTTGAGCAAGAATACCAGTGAGAGAGTAACGCTTGAATATATTGTGGTCAGACAGCTTTGGCTTCATCTATTTTAATCCAACAAATTATGGTCTCCAGGACCTATGTTTGTGTCCAATGCTGAGTACTGTGAGTCAGGACAGAACTACAGAACGGTGAATGCACTTGAGCAACAACAATATACGCATAGACAGACTACTGGTGTATCACTCAGGTGCACTGTAAGACATGGAGTCAAAGAAGAGTACTTTCAAAAGCTTGCAGTGCAAGTAATGGATGCCAAGACATGTCTTCTTGCTCCCAGGCTAGAAAATGGATGGTTAAATCTCAATTTTTAAAAGTATTGTATAAATTGCATCCAGAGAACAGTAAGTTTTCATAGAACTCTTAAAATCATAAAATTTCACTAGATTATGTAGTCTGACCCAAATCACAAATCATTAAATTTCCCCAGTTATCCCTTGCTTTGAACTTGATCACTTTGATTGCAATAGAGTCCACCTTTCACACAAAAATTTAGACAATCTGAAGATGTCAAGACACGTAGCATCCACCATTTCTCTTAGTAATCTGTTACAATTAAAATAACTTTATCTTCTAAAAATGAATGCCTAATTTCTAATCTTAATCTGATTTAAGAAATCTTATTCAAGATTTCTGCCATGTTGACTCTGCCTTTTCATTAGTAGACTAAATAGTCCTTTGGTAGTCAGCTTTTTATCCTCCTGAACGTAAAAATACACTGTACTTAGGGTTCTTTGTAAATTCAAAATATTGAGTTTTTCAAGTTTCTTACTGATAGAAAAAAAGGATACAAAGATGGACAATAGACTTTAGCTCCATGAGGCAGGAAATACAACGACGATTTATACCATTACCATCATTTTTATGTGAAAAGAGAAACATTACATTAGTGTATGTCTACTAATACAGTTATTTTTACCAATACTGTTATTTCTGTAAAAGTCATTTTGGCCTCCAGAATTGATTTTAAGCATAAGCAGACCGCAGTAAAGCACTCAAAAGTTAGGAAGTGCAAAACTTATAGTTGACTGTGCCACATTACTTCTGCTTCTGTCTGCACTCATCTTTGCACTAAATCATGTCCTAGTGCTGTGGAAAAGCAGTGAGCTGGTACTATAAAAGACTATAGCATAAAGCATATTTAGGGAAAGATAATTAGGGTTGTACAGGCAATTGTAAATCTATGGCTTGCTAGTGCGCAAGAGCAAGCATTTAAAACCTTAATAAAAACTGTTAAGTATTTTATTGATTTTGCTTGCAACCTTCTAGGCTGCTATTTAACTAGGACTCAAAACATGTACTTTTAAATAGAAAGATGAGATTTTTCTCTGGAGTGTTTGTACCCCAAACCATCATTACTGTGGCCTGGTTGCAGCTAGCATACAAAGGACAATGGCATGGCCACTGTGAGTGAGGGAAGGGTGTCAACCCAGAGCTCATGTGAGGCTGAAGAGGATGCAAATCATCAACATGAAACTGAATCCTCCACAAAAGTTGTTTGCCTTGTTTTTCTTTGCTGACCATAAGGAGGGATGTGGGGCCAGGTACCCAGCAAAGGGGATCAAAAAGACTGAATTATGCTTCCTGCGGAGTACCACAGGCACTTGGGGGTTCCTGTGGTTCAGCCTTAGAGCTTGTCTTTAAGAAGGAAACCTCTGGAACAGCCAATACGTAATAGCTGTACAGCAATACCCTCTCCTCGTTAGCACCCTACAAATGTATCTTCGTTCACATTAGTATAAAAGTCAAGTGTGTACATGGGAAGTTAGTTCAAAATATCAGACTTGAAAGTCACACTTTGCCACTTTGCTGCACTTTCCAAGTGTAGACAAGCCCTTTCAATGTTCATGTGTTCTTTCGTGCTATTTTTCCTGATGCCAGAAATTTCTGAAGCAATGCGAACAACAAAGAGCGATAGAGATGTAACAGCTTATAGCTGAATGGCTTTTTGGGGAACAAAGAAAAGGCATTTCCCTAACCTTAAGGCTTTCAGCTTGCCAGAATCCAAAGACACATCATGGACGTGATAATAATAGCATCAACATTTCTCTAAAGAGTTCAGAAGAGCTTTTATAATGGAAATTTTGAAGCAACCTATATCTAGAATTCCTATGAGCTCCTCCTGTAATAAACCGAAGGAAGAAGTACTCAAGTAAAACTATGCAATGTATACTTACCATGCTAAAGAAATGAGCAATGGGACAAAATGAAGATAGGGAAATACTACAGTCCTTTTTTAATCTACACTCCCCGTGCAGCAGTAGTTGTCTTTCAAAAGAAACAGATTTGCTACTCCTGTTACATGAGTTGCATATGAGATCATAATGCTGTATCTCACTGCCTTTGACTTGCACATCTGAGGCTACAGTGCCATCAGTCAGACCAAAAGTGAAACAGGTTCATGTAACCATAGTCCTAGCTTTACTAGAGTTAACTTAAATGTAACTCAAGTTAACTCCTCAAAACTGTTGAGTTTATCCCCTGCTTGAGTCTTATTGACAATATTTGCATTAAAATGAGAAGATGCTTTTTCATTCAAGTTTCTGGCCCATGATGGATGGCACCTCAATGTGTGACTGCTCTGATTTAAATTGGATATTGTGATGGAAATAATCTCTGTGCAGATAGCTAACTCTGCAGCAAAAGCACAGCATTAGTGCTTACCAAATTATCGAATTACTATGTTTAACAGTTTCTCAGATGAATCTGAACATAAGCGACTATCAGTATACATATTTCAAACCCGCCAGAAGGTGAGGTATTCCACTTAGGTCACCCCATAGCAAAAGAAGATTAAGATTAGTTACTTGGGCTTTATAGAATTTACTAGAGGGCAGAAGAAACAATAGGCAGTAGCTCTAACTTGTAGATGGAGAACAAAGCTAGATAGCAGACTATAGTCTCCATACCCACTCTAACTCTCTCTATTGCCTCAAAAAAAGAAAAAGTATCCTAGAAATTAGAAAGACCTGAAAGAAATCAAGTTTCAGTTGTTTCCAGCTGATGACTTTTATTTCAGTATCATAAATATTATACCAGCATAGACACTTTCCTAGTAGCTGAGCAGGTGTAGGTCTAGGCCTAAGGTAGATCTTTCTGAAGGTAAGAAAAGATAGTTTCTTCCTCTTTGTAACTTGCCTTTGAAGTTTGGCATTTGGCTTCTAGAAACAATATTCTAATTTACAGCATTGCCTATCTGACAGTTTGTATAGCTCTTACCATAACATTGATGATTTTATCAACACTGGCTATTGCTGCACTGCCTGAGAAATAGATATAAACCTAAACAAACAGGCTTCGTTATCGCCATAGGTCATTCATTTTTTGATTATCCCATTTTTATATGGCATCTTTTCCCAGCTGATTGTAGAATGCTGTATCTCTGCTCTTTCCTGCTGCCCTCTGGCCAGTGGATGGTCACAGCAGAGGTGCCTGCAGGAAGGACTGATGCTGTACAAATGTTATCGGCAGTTCCTAACTTCCACTCTAGTGTAACGGGATGGGAGCAACTTCCCCACAGTCACTTCCTGTGGGCTTTTTGATGAACTCTACTCCAGTAAAAGACTGCTCCACATCACTCTTTATATAAGAAGCACTTTGGTATCCTGCACAGGGGTGTGCAGTCAGGCACAAAGAACACATTCTTCTCTATCATGAAATATGTATGCTAACCTCTTGGGTGCCAGCTAAAATGTGTGATGTACATCTCACACAAGTACGTCAGTATAACTCTACCAACGCATTATTTTCTTCTCTTCTCGCGCTTTTTAAAGGCATAGTACAGGAAAGCTTTAAACAGAATTTTACTGCCTTAACTACGTGTTGAAAATGTAGTTTTCAGTACGCGATTTTTTAATTGCTTGTTTACAATCAGCATATGCATTAAGGAACAGGTAGTGTCACCACTTTTACCCAACAAATAAATTGTGCAACTGAAATGTGATTCTCTGACTGATGGAGGAAACTAAGGGTGTCAATATATATGGTTCATATTTTATTACAGCTTTTTTGACCCTCCCTCAGAGAACATTCATTGTTTTCCGTTCTTCACAGTCAAAATCTATTTATAAAGTACCTCTTTTCCTACTTGGTCTTCAGAGGTGAACTACAGGAAATGAAAGATCAGAACAGGCTTCTCAACATGGGTTTCATCTTCACAAAAATACTTTAAAAAAAATTAGTTTGAAATTCAAGTTTTCCTAAGAATGATAGTGTTTGTGTGCAGATATATTTATCTATATAGCTTACCTGTAAAAAATAAACTTATAAAACAATTATGCCACAGAAAGTTTTCCAAATGTTTATGTGTATTTCTGTCTATATGACAAAGAACTTCCCAGAACTTAACAAAAAAAAAAATGCCTTTTCTTAATATCCTTGATATTCAGTCCATTCATTGCATTTCCATGTTTTAATGTTGCTGAAACTCTTTCAACGCGTTTTCCAAAACTGTTTTCTTTCTAAAGTACTCTACATTGCAGAAGCATCACAAAAACAACTCATGATGGAAAAGTTTTCAACATCAACTCAAGTGGAAAAGTTTGCTTACAAATAGTGATTATACCAGCTGATAGGTCGTATATAAGGCAAACATAATGTGGTAACAGATACAGATAACAGACACACGTGTACGTGTCACTGCTTGAATCTTAGGTGAGGTTGACCAAACACTCACCAGGTAAGATTATACTGAATACAGTTCTGAGATTGTAAACCCTGTACAGTAAAGAAGATGTTCTTAGAAATAACAATTGGAGAGCAATTACAGATTATCAAAGAAGTGATAAGGGGAATGAGCGAAGTTACTCAGTGTTCCATACCTCAAAAAAGAAGAATTGAAAATCCTAGAAAATTTTGATTGTTAACCAAGAAATCTCCTGAGCCTTGGGAACCTGCAGATGGGTCTGTAGGACAAAGCAAGGTAATGCATCTATTTTGAGAGAAAGAGACTGTAATTGATGAACATACCCTCTGTATAGGAGTCTTATATTTATATACTCACATATACCCTTTATATACTTTTTGATTTTCAGATCACTAATTATAAATGAGAGCAACTCATTACTGGGTTAGTCATGACCTCCCACCTGAGAAGCCAATAACATGGAGTGGCCAGGATCCAGCAGAGTTTCAACACTGCATAGCCAAATGAGGTCTGATGAGGCCTCTAGCCCAAGGAGGCTAAAGCAGGATTTGTGATAGACATCAAAACCCTGGCAGTGAGTGCAGACAAGGAACAGCAGCCAGCTCCCTTTGCAGTCTTTTTCAAGAGGACAAATGTCTTGTCTTGATACCCAAAGGAGAGGAGACTGACTTTATGGTTTTGTCTCTTCTTTCCCTCTGTTCTGCCAAAATGGTATCATTTGAATATGCCATTTTGCTGACTGCAGGGAAGCGCACTGAGAGCCCTGACCGTCTGACATAACCCTCCCTGCCTTCTGGGCTCAGGCTGAAGACTCAGTGTTAGACTAGACCTAAGCAAGGTGAGTCTCTTTATTCCTGCTGCTGCTGAAGACTTGACATGAAGGTTGCAGTAGTGATAGGAAGACTTATGGAAAGTTGCTGGCCAGAAGAAACGCTGTCAACAGCCAATTAGCCTCAAGTATTAAATGATGGTTTTGCTTCTTTCTCCAATTAAAAATGTTAATTGAGATTAATTAGCTATTGCTTGCTGTGAAAATAGAAGCATTTATCAAGTGGGAACACATGGGGTCTGTTCTGTGCCCAATACTGCTCAATAGCAAGTCTCTTAAAAGAGAGGAGTGTTAGCACATTGGAGAACAAGCTCAGAGTTCAAAATTATCTCAACGACATTCAGCCTGAATAAAACAAGATACAATTCAGCAAAAGCAAGTACAAAGTCCTGCACTCAGATGGGAATTACTAGCTCCCTAAACAGGGCACATGGAATATATGGCTACGGGGCAATAAAAGTGGTGCACTACTAGAAAGAATCGAAAGCTGAACAGGGTCAAAAATGCACAAGAAAAACAATTATCAATGCAGAACGGATAAAGAGGAACAGAGTTCATGAAATGCATTATTAATCCCTTCCCTCTATGGAGAACAACTGATGGGAACAGGGTACCCAGTTTTGGGTGCTGCACATCAGCAACAATATGAGCAATTCAATGGAGAACAATAGCAAAGAGGAGATCTGGGAGATTTTATATGAGTTAAAAAGGGGGACAGCATTGGTCTGAGAAAATACATCTGTCCTGAAATAGTGAAACAACTTCTGAAAAATAGTAGGAAATTTGTCTTCTATATCCACATGATGGGCTGGAAATGCAGCAAGGGAGATCGAGATTAGACATGAGGAAAATATGCATGTAATAATCACCAGAAAAAAATCATCTCCGGAGGGTGAAGCAGACACTTTGGAGGTTTGACTAACTTACTCCCAGGAACATCTGTCAGGAAGTAGCTGTAGATATAGCTGACCTTGCCTTGCAACATGAGAATAGATTAAATGAATTCTTAAAGTGTATTTCAGCCTTATTTCTATGATTATTTACACAAAAAGCTAGACTGTAACAGTCCTTTATGGCTTTTATGTTTTTCCAATAAGAAAGGCAAGCTTTTTATATCGCTATTTATTACTCTGAGAACGCAGGTGGTGTTGGCTAGACAGCTAAAATAAAAACCCAGCAACCACTGATGCACATACATAGTTTTGGGGTCCAAGAGCGTATCTGTGTATGCAGATTAAGAACTATAGTTAAAAGATACGTGGGAAGTAGTTCTAGCAATTAGTTTACCCATGTCCAAAACGAAATTGGTTCTGTACCAAAACGAAATCAACACCAAACCCTAGCCAGCAATGTAGCTAACATTATTCTGAGTGTCTTACTATTATGTGATTATAATAATGTGACTACTATTATGTGATGCACGCTGTTCTATAAACAAGATTAATCCACAATGTCCTGTTCTTAAATTTACTGAAGTTACTTATGCAGGAATTTTGCTGACTACATTTTAAATTTGGCTGTCAGTGGCTGCATGTGAACTTGGGCTTTGCATTGTTGTACAATATTTCACTTGCACAGCAGCTGTACTGTCTGTTCAAGTTCACAGAGTATCAAAGCCTGATTGCTTTTTTTGCTGTGTTAGGAAATACTACACACGGCTCCTCTCTCGTATCTTTAGCTTTAGCTTTTTGAATCATAACTGTTATAAATAACTGTTATTTATAATGTAACTGTTACTTATAAAATACTCTCAGATATCTATTAATGGTGTTAAGGAAATGCAACGCATCATTATTCATTTCAAAATTGATTACATATTTCCATAATCTAGTTGCTTTCTTCTTTGTGTCATGGTTTAAAGCTGGGCTGGCTATTAAATGGAGGGCAGATGCTCTGTTAACCCTTTACCTCCCCAAAAGGGAAGGGTAAGATAAAAGGGAAGGAGGCTTATAGGTTGGAAAAATTAAAACAGCTTTAATGTATAAAAAGGTATAATAATAGTAATAGAAAAAATAATGAATATTTCATTATCAAACCAGGACACTTTGAGTATGGGCTACAGTAGGCACTGCTTTCCTAAAAAAAAGTCTCTAGAAAATAGCACCTAACGCATAACAACTCAATAGAAAATTTAAAAGATTGTGCAATTTCATTTTAAAAGTACTGCAGAGCACTTAATAACGTGGCTTTCTTCACCAGAACTGAAACAAGCAGGTGTGAGAAATTTTAATCTAATTAAGTTGCATATTTTAAAATGCATAATTAAAAGAAAAAGTGGCTTTTGACTTTATACATATTATTTCTGCCAACATAAGGGGAGGAAGACAGCATCATTTACTGAAAAGAGCAGCACAGTTCATCTGATCATGCCTCTTCAGTTATAATCAGAAATTGGTTTTATTCCAATTGGTATTAATAATAGACCTTTTTTGGATTCAGAGTCTGGACTCTATGATAGAAGGTAGTAAGAATTAAGCAGGTTTCCTCTTCCTCTTTCCTGTCTGGTGAACAGGTCCTAATACCCTTCTGGGCAGAACAGCACTAAAAGATTATTCTCCTTTGACTGAACCTGAGGTTGCTTATCCAGACGCTGTAAAGAGGAGGAAGGCAAGCAGATGTCACTTATGTAAGTAGCAAGATACTTCGTGATCCTGAAGCCTGCTAGTACGTATTTAATTTCTACTTTTATATCCATTTAGAGCACTTTGACTTTTAGCCTGAATTAATACCTGAAATTAGATCATAAAATTTCTCTGTGTTGAGTTATTAACGCAGAAATACCCAACAATGGAATAGAGGAACTATATTTCTGTGATTTAGAATTAGTAACATATCCTCTGGTGAAGCTACAGCTTCGAAGGATGTGTGTGTCTTCATTTAAAGCTCAGTCTTTTGGCTGGCATGTTGGCTTGAGCAGAAAAGAAACTGAGTATGCAGCAAAGAACAGCAACAGAAGACCTAAGGGTAACTCCAAGAGCATAAAGCAGGTTTGGGAGCTCTTGAAATCTCAGACAGCCCTTTTGAAATCTCTGGAAAATTAACAGGAGCAGACTCTTTCATGAGGTTTAAGTCCTGCAGTTAAAGGAACTTTCTACAGCAGTTTCCCAAGATCAGCAGAAGAGCAGGTGTGTGGAAACGCTTCTGACCCTTCCCCAAGCAGAGGAACCTCAGGCTGGGCAGTCTGCGCTCTGCTGCCCACCAGGCTGGACAGAGGCTGCTGCAGATAAAGAGCAACTCTGGCAAGCGCTAGCCCTGAAACCTAACTTCTCGCATTTGTAAAAGCACCCAGCATACTCACAGAGATTTCCATGGCTGAACAGAGACTTTTTACTTGCCTAATAAAGCCGGAGTGGCTATTTCCAGGAAGGCTGGGAACTGTTCCGAGATGGTCTCTCTCCATTTCAAATGCCCAATTTACAGGCTCTTCTTTCTTCACAAGAGCCCTCCCTGACATTAGTGGAAGTAGTACATCTCTTGTTTACCATTCTTTAGATAACGCACGAAGAAAGCCTCCAAGAAAACGCTCAAAAACTCTCAATCTTTACATTAGCAGGGTCTCTGCTGGTAACATCTGGAAAAGTATGTATGGTTTCAAGAATGCTGTCTAGCAGAACATGAAAACTGTCATCATAAGAGAAAGCAATGTGGTCAGTTCCTTAATGCTGCTCTGTTTCCAAAGCTATTTTCCAAACTGTACCTAGAAAGTGTTAGAGGGGTGTTTTTACCTGTCTCATACACCGCTTCGGATACAGAGGTAAAGTGGTCTTCTACTGTGTATTGTGCCAGTTGGAGTGTGTCCAAACCTCGAACTGAATCGTTTCCTCTAGTCCAGTAAAACATGACATCATTGATGTTATAACCCCCTGTAGCAATACACAAGCCAATAGAAGTGTTTATTTTACACAGTAATTAATTCGTGTTGAGCACACTTACGGTTCAGCTGTTTCTTATTTGTCTGTCTGAAAGGACAATTAGACATAAACAATGACGGGTTTTGGCAGAACGTAATGCCCATTTGCAACAAAACTCCAAATAACATGCAAAATCTTAACATCTAAAAGCTGACTTTTTTGGAGGCGGTCTTTTTTTATATCTTTTACTCTAGGATATATGACAAACTAATAAGAGAGATTAGTACCACATGGTATTCTAAAGGCAAAAGCTATTAAGCTTTAAAGAAATACAGTTTTTATGAACTACAGCAGTGCCAGGGTTGCACTAAACATAAAGCGTGCCCTTTATTGCTTCCCGGTCTGCTCTTTCTCGATGCAGTGCATTTGGTCCTCATTCCCGTAGGCACGAAGGGGTGAGGAGAGCAGCAGGGCTGCTGTGTGCTGGCACTGTGCTCTGAGCTGGGCTTCGGTCGCCACTTGGGACGACATTTTGGCTTAAGAGCTTGGATGCTTCTCAAGGACACCAGCTTAGATACTGATATTTCTGCAGGCTCAACAGCGCGGCATGCTTCAGGGGGCCCAGGAGATTTCCTCTTAACCTTCAAGTAGTAATTAGGAGCTAAGATGGGACAGGAATCATCTATCAGAAAGCAACTGTATTTTGCACACACTTGTCAATATGCGGTACAATCACAGCTGAAATACCTCTGTAGCTTTTTCCCATTATATTAAAAGGCAAGCAATTTTCAGACTAGTGTATATGATTAATTCAAGATTATGTTAATGTAATTTACATGTTAACAGGGAGCATTTGAACATCTTTTCCTTTAGCTTATTTAGATCAACCATTCTTGTATTTGACAGACTTACATTGTACAAGTTAATAGCTAAGCTTAGGAGACAGAAACACAAGCTGATGATTATTTTTAGATTCCAGTCAATTGTAAGTAAATTACAGTGTGAGACAATAATGCAATACATTGCACAAGGGTATTTGCTACGAAAAGAAAAAAATTCCAGAATCACAGAAAAGGAGATGCATTAAAATAAAAAAGAGCACTTTAATATTTTTAAGTTAATGGCTTTAGTTCTTGCAGTGACAAAAAAGAACTGATTTCCTACAGCCATTTAATGTAGGAAAAACAGGAATTCAGAAACTTCATTTCAAGGAAACACTGTGCTGGTTACCAATTAAAACGACAATTTCACCTGGAAATTCTTTCCCTGACCATTCTTTAAATGTAAATCTTGTTTTCACTATCATTGGCAGTTTTCTGACAAGCTATCATGACCAGGGATCTCTGCTCGCATTATCCCATTTATAGCAATTAAAGCCAAAGCACTGCTGTGTCAAAAAACTAAGCAAAGAGCATGCACATCCAAGCTGAGTTCTCAATTCTCTAAAATCACGTGCTGGGAAATTTCCCAGACTTGGGAGATGAAAAATGAAAAGTAACATTTCCTATAAACAAATGATTACATTGTCCTCAGTCAAAATAAAGGGGTTCGTAGAAGCAGTTTCTATGTATGGCTCCAGGCGTGTATTCATTTTACTTGCCTTCAGCATAAATGAACTGCAGATATTTAAATAAAGTCCAAAGAACTAGAGAGTACCACAGTAAATTCTTATTTATTTTTACAAGATATTGATTCTTCCAAGTTGTGTGAGATAGGATAAATTCTCGATGCCCAGTGATAACATCTGTTTTGCTTTAATAGAACCATTTTTATTTCAAAGTATTTTCGTTAGTTGAATGATTAGTAGGTTGTGGTGATCCTTCCTATAAAAATTCTTTGAAAATACTAATTACAAACTCTATTTGTGATGAATTTTCATGGGGATAGTCTTCCCAATAGTCAGTAAAGTTAAACAGCACAGTACTCCTGTGTAAAATTATTCTTTATTTATTTTTTACTTAATATTTTACTAATTATAAAATATTTTTAAAGTTTATATAGACAAAATCCTTAAGCCATGTTATTTGGCTTTTACAAGTAATGTCTATTCTCTTTACAGGACACTGAGTTTTCATTCTAACTAATACCTCAAGCTCAAAATGTCTCATTTCTGTACTTCGTTGATACAGTACGAGCAGCTAGTGTCAACAGGGTTAACTATAGGAACAGTAAATTGGGGATTAAACATTCATAATTCCTAATACAAATGAGTTTCTTTACCTTTCTATTGCTAATTTTAATTTCTCCTGATTGTCAAGCACAAGTTAAGTGCCTTCACATGGCTCTTCACTGAATAAATGCTAAAGGACAAGTTCAAAAAGGAAATAAAATTTCAGAGATCAGCCCAAAATACGAATATGTATTTGGACTGGAGGCCTGGAGCAGCAGGGGAGGGGAAGCGGGGAAAAAGCCCTCAGCCCAGTGTGAAAGAATGGTGGTGTTCCCTACCCCATGGCCAAGAGCATGAACCTCCTAGCAGCAGCACCAGGGACGGGAATCCTCCGAGTCCCCAAATGTCACTTCTGCCATAGCAACAGAGACTCAGAGTGGCACCTCTGTCCCCTAACATATGCCTGTACTACCTTCTGAAGTGTCGCAATA
>VZSC01002034.1:176706-205094 GCA_013398225.1 Steatornis caripensis | reverse complement strand
GGGGGGGGGGGAGAATAGACGTTTTGGCTGAAATGTATTTTTGCTGTGTAGAAAGCACAAGTCAACAGATGTTAGTAACTACTAATAGTGGCATAGCATGTTGCAAAGGCCACTAGAGATGCTTTATTGTGTAAAGCCATTACTTGATAATATCGTGTCATGTTTGTCTTTACATTAGTAATCACTTAATAGAAGGCTTAGCACTTTGTTTCAGCTCAAATATTTGCTACATATTTCACTTTTTATTTCTAAATATCAGCATTGATGTGGATGTGTATGCACGCATGCATTCACAATTCTGAATTCCAATGGTATTTGCATTGCAGTATTCTGGGATGATGTAATTATTCATCTATAAATTAACATAGCTTAGCTCAATAGGGAACAAACACCATTTCCAGCATATCCAAAAGAAAGTATTTCAGAGTACCGAAGTAAAAGGGTCACAGCTAAAGGCACATTCTTTCCTTCAGCATTTATTGCTTCTAGTTGTTTTCCTCAAAACTAAACACCCATGTCATGGGAGCATTTGTGAAGACATTACTATGTTTTCCCCTTGGATGGGAGACACTTGTGTGCTGTTGAAAGAGCAGATGGAATCATTCTGAAAAATGCTTATTTATAATTATATAGGGAATTCTCCTTTTTTCAATCCTGTCAAATGTTATGTTCCTGTGAGACATATGTTTCATTCTGCAACTAGAGAAAATACTAAGTGACTCATTAGGCAATGCTGTTGATGTAAATCCATATACATTGATTTACCAATATGCTTTTCCAAAGGAAAATAATTTAGAGATAAATCCAAATTCTAAATCAAATCATTATTTGTTAAACAGATCTTATAAAACTGCTGATTCTAGGGGGACCGCTGTGTGAAGAAGGTTTTTGGCTTGATTTGTTGTTGTTTCTGACTAAAATGAAACTTTGCAGCAATCTTCTAACCAGTCATTACCACCAAGAGATAAAGAACACACACACGCTTCTAAAATGGTAAAGAATAAAACTTGCCAAGTACTGAAAAACCTTCCAAAAGATTTTGAATATGTATTGACATGTATTTGAACGTACATTTTCATCTTACTGGACTGGGTATCCTTTTACATTATCCCATGCAAAAATATTTTTATAGAGTCTTACCATATGAATCATAGCAAAAAGTTAACTATAAACCTGCACATTTGGGTACTTGCAAAGCGACCGTGTCTACAAAGTATTAGACAGCATATTTTAATTAAAATTATGAGGACATTGATTGGTAAAATGAGAACCTATAAAGGTATATTCAGTCTTGGTGCATCAGTTAATGACATTTTTCCCCAGGACATTGGCACAGAGAAAAATAAGTTATAGAAGGATCTGTATGTACCCATCTCAACAGAATTGTCTATGCAATTATCTTTTTTTCAATATGAAAGAGTAAATTAATTAAATATTAACTCTTTGCTTTAGAAATAAGCCTTATTCTAATTTCTTTCTTTCCTAAAGTGATTGTGCCTCGGGAAAAAAAACATACATACTATCGAAAGAAAGAAAAAAATTCTCAGCTACGCTGGAAAATGTCTGCTCGCAGAACTCCCCCTGAAGACCAACAGAACAACTGCAGGATGTACTGCAAGACCAAACCTATGATAATCTCCTGAGATTTTGTTTAATCTTTAATAGCATGGCAGCATTTCAGTACTGACATGCTACTTTCAGCGAAGCCTCATGAATTTATCTTTGTATACAGATACTATCGTAATTCAACAGGGACTGGTCACATACGATCCCTTGGCATCTTTGAAAATGCCAGCCTCTTTGATGGTAATATCCAGTATTTCAAATAACCTTTGAAAAAAAAACACAGATATTTTCCGAATTGTATAAAAATAATAAGGATTAAGTGTCTTACAGCTTTCCAGTTGCAAAGTACACATCTGCTTATCCATTGGATATTTGGTCAGATCCATGCTGCATGCAACAGTTNCTTTGAAAAAAAAACACAGATATTTTCCGAATTGTATAAAAATAATAAGGATTAAGTGTCTTACAGCTTTCCAGTTGCAAAGTACACATCTGCTTATCCATTGGATATTTGGTCAGATCCATGCTGCACGCAACAGTTGTGGTGATGCTTGAACAAAAGAAATAAAAAAAAAATACTATTGCTGATTATTAATGGGATAAAATTGTTCATCAGTAAAAATAAAAATAAGCCACGTATCCTTCTTAAACTAATATTTGCAGGGAAACTAATATTGCAGGGAAAATATCTAGTATTTGCCATTATTTCATAAGGAAGAGTAATAGCATCCCGAAGTGGAAACCACTCCAGAATATCTGAGGTTTTTTGCAGTCTAAAAAGGCCACCCCTTGCTCCCTTCTCAATTATAGAGTGCATTTTTCCTTTGTTGACATTTTGCAATAGATTTTACAATTTTGTTATATTTATCAAAATCTATCATAAAGGATAATCTTCAATAAATAATGCAAATCAGTCATCACAGCTTGCTTTCCTCTGTGGTGACTTCATTGTGAAACAGCTGGAATGGCAAAATGGGATTCCTGTATTTGGTCTACATGAAAGCAAAAGGGTCTTTTTGGGGAAGAAAAGAAGACCTATTATTAAATTTAAGAACTCAATCATAATGGTGAATCATTTTACATACTCATGAAACTACAAGACCATGCGTATTCTACTTTTATAAAAAGACAGACCAGTTTCTTAAGCGGAAAACCATGCTAATCTGGAAAGTTCCAAATGTAAGCAGAAGTCAAATATAAAGGCTAGTATGTGGTATATACATACCGTAGAGCATACAAGACTGTTCCATTAGGATATATTCTTATAAGACGGTTCTCAACAGTGATATCATGAAGAAAAGACTTTTTTGAGTCAACTATGAAGGTATCTGGTACCCAAAGCATTTCCACAAGCCGACCATCTAAGCTTAAACTCTTATTACCATCAAAACAAAGTCTCTCATCAGTCCATCGCTGCCTTAGAAATATGGTAGCTGTGTAGTCCTGAAAGAGAAAAAAAAATATCATACAGAGGTAGCCTGTATTATACTCTGTTTTACAAAAGCATATGGAAACAGCTGTTGGGCACAAATAGCCTAAGACTCTCCCTGTCCCATTCTTAAATGCTGGCACTCCGATAGCAGTTGTACTGGCTCTTGTGCTGCCAGATTTTCCAGCACTTGATGTGAGGTTGACATCATTAAGAAATACTATCTTGACTAGATTTTGTTCTTATGGTCATTGGAATTTTACAAGCTGATGGCCTAAGTCCGGGACTATAAATCAGCTGAAGTCATCAGAGTTTTGTAAGCAGATAATCTGGCTCCATAAATCTTTAAATTTTAGAATGATTTATATAAGCGGTTGCAAACACCATTCTGTTCCCATAAACTACTAAATAATGCATTTTTAAAAGAAACTTTGGGAAAAGCTGTATACTTTCAGACAGACAAAAGAAGTTAGTGAAATAGGAAATTTATCCTTTCAGCATCACAAAGGAAACAGCAGTGCCGAATTTATCGAGGCCTTAAATATAGCTCTCGGCCCAAATCACCTTCAATTCAGATATGCCTTGTAGTCTTACATTAAAATCACACTATTTCTTAGCACCTTTTTAATCAACTTTTGATTTTATGGTTTGTTTTTATCAGTATAAGCTCATCTTAAATTCTGACCTTACTTCCCCCTTTCTAAATACTAACTCACACTTACTAAGTACAGAAAGATTCTAATATCCAACGTCTGTGGAAGCCTGAGCAATGAAATGGTGAGGTACTTTTATAAATACTTTTTTTTAAAGTGTGTATCTGTTTATTTATATGTGTACACCCTTTTATAGATATATATACACACACAAATATCTTCTAATATTTAATATCTGAGTAATGAATTTTGCTTTTTATTTCTAGGTACCAATGGAGGATCTTTAATTAGAGAAGTTTAGTCTATTTCACAGTTTGTTCAAAAATAAATGATACAAATGCAATGAAACACAGCTGGAATTAATTAATTTGTGACAGTGGCAGTAAAAGAAAAAAACAACATGACTTCAGCTGTGTCTGATCACAAGGAAAGGGAGTGGCTTCAAAGTCACACGAATATATCTTTAGTTTTCTGAAATGCATAAAGACTAGGACATTTCATCTGGAAAATAAATGCTGTACATGCCTTTAATTAAGCTTAACATTCAGTAGCAAATTTGTTTGTTTCTGTGAGAGGTGTGATTTGCACTTGCGTTTCTGTACTTGTTACAGTGCTATAACCACTACCTGTAGTGAAAATTAAATTCCACCTCCTAACACACATTGACTGCAGAAGAAGAAAAGCCTCAAAGTCACATTGCCAGCAGCTGTAAACACAAGACATTAGCTTATCGACAAGCAAAATGAATAAGATTGCAAAAGCTACAGTACCATATTTATTTCTGATATTGTATCAATGCTTGCAATATCCAGACTCATTCCCACTGATACAGGACCACCTGCAAAAAAGAGAAAGTCAGAATCTAGCACAGAGCTCTCTAATACTCAGTGTTCAGGAGAACTGGCTACAAAATCTTCCACAATATGATCCTTTTTTTTCCTAAATGTTTACTAGCTTTTTTAAAAGGAAGCACTCCTCAAACTTAGATTATGAAAGAATTTTTAAAATTTCATAACAGTATCTTGGTTTTAATAAACATGCTTTATTTCGTAAAAATTTCCTGGTTTATAAGACATAGCTTTTTTTCCCAGAAAAAAAGGTGCTGGGGAAAGTGTTGCACAACAAAGTGCAGAAGGTACAATCCCTATGGTACATCACACCCTTCTGCTCTGAGGTGCAGAGCAGTGGAAAGAACTCTTTCAATTGCAACATCTGGTCCAGCAGATGTTAGCGAACTAAGGAGTTGCACCTGGCAAAGTCACATGGTTAATACCCAGCTGGGACAGCTGAGTGACTTTATTTACTGCCTATTTAAGAATATGTCTATATTGTGTCACTGCATTTTAATGTCTTGCTTTTGACCATTAACAGTTAACTTGTGATTTAAATGCTTACATTTATAAAAGAAAGCTAGTCATTTTATCTTCCTTTTAATATTAATATCCGCTGAAGGTTTATTCAGTGTGATCAAGTACCTTACCGAGGTAGTTGTCATTGTAATGTTAGTATGCTCAGACTCTCATTTACTTGTGAATGTGCATTTTACAGCGTCAGAAGGACGATCACCAGCTGTGCAGTTTAAAATGCAGAATTTACACAGTGCTGTCATGCAAATGTGACATTATTCCTGGTCGAATATGCGCAGGATAATTAGCAGAGTACACTTACAGCGAAATTCATATTAAATAAGGGCATCTTTCCAAGTAACTGAGAAGCAGAGAATGCAGTACTGAGAAATGCAGAAATACTTTCGATACGATCTATGTAGCTGATAGTGCCAGTTTACCTCAGGCACGCTGCTGAAACCCCCTCTTGGCTCCTTGCAACGCCTTACGTACAGGGCTCTCACATGCCCCCAAGTGGCACCTAGAAACTCTACCCTACTGAGTAACACTAAGGAAAAAATGTGTCATTCTAAGTGGTATCAGTGTATCAGTAGTATTTTTCACAAAATAATTTCCATTCGTAATGCAAGTGTTGAAGTTGTTAAACATCTGGCACTCCTGAAAGAAGCTATAAATGCTTTGTTCTGGACTCAGATGAAAGTTCAAATATAAAGCTCCAGCTTAAAGCAGACCCAGAAGGCTTGCAGCAGCCCCTGATGGTAATCCGTGTAGTTATTATGCACTATAAATTTTACATAGGCATTAGAAGAAATTATTCACCTATTGGAAAATTTTGGACGTTAACTTTGGAACAAAATTATTTGACTGAAAAGTTCTCAGATCATTGACAGCTTGTTCTTCTGTTTCTTTCTATTCTTTTCAGATTTTGATAATCCAAAAATACACTCATGTTTTGTCCCTCCAGGGTTAAAAACTTGACCTTCCAGGAAACAGCCCAACTTTCTAGGGTGCAATAGTCAATTGGTACTTATGCTTGCCATTGTACTATTTGTACTACCATTACAGGTACAATATTGCCAGCCTCCAAAGATGTGTCAGATCCTCAAAAATCATTAAATTTAAAAATGTGTGATTTATAATCCATTTTCCGATTTTTTTTAAAGTCTTCCTACAGATTCCCATGTATGACTAACAGAGCATATTATTGCCAACTGTCACACAAGAACTTTGGGGGGACCTCACCACGCAAGGCGTACGCTTAATGATGGACCATCCTAAGGACATGACATTGCAGTGTTCAGGTGACTGGGTGGGAATCGTGGCTGGGAATAATCAGACTCTTTCCTATTATATCATATTTTATTAGTAGGAACAACACTTGATCCTTGCCTAGTTATGGGGATATGTATTAGGGGAAATGTTCGTTAGCAGCATTTCAGCATCATCAGTGCTGTTGTTACACATCTGAGATGAAAAGCTGACTTTCCAGAAAGATTGCTGAAATTAAGTTAGGTTTAATTTTTCTGGAATCACAGGAACAGGACTTTGTACATCTCTTCCTTCTTTCTTTCCTGTTGTGTTTTTTTTCCAAATACTATTGAGTAACAGAATAGAATTTTAGTGTTGGGTGACTTCCAACCACCAAAAGACATCTAGCTATGTTAAGGGATGCTTCAAGCTCAAACTGATTGTCCTACCACAGACCTGCCTTGCGGTTCAAGTGCCAATGAGCAGTAGTGTAGACAGAACAAAACCATCCTGCTCTGCTAGCCCTGACGGCCTTGGTAGCCCAAGTGTTTGTGCTGTGCAGCCAGCCTGTTGAGCCAAGCACACAGGGAAAACTCAGCAGAAAATTAAATCCCCTCAGGTAGAGCAACATGCCAGGGAGGAGTTGCGAAGGTAAAAAACAAAACAATTGTGGAAGGGGTCTTTATTTACACAATGCAAGCTGCTGAGAATACCTTTGCTTTAACAGTTAATTAAATCAGAACAATATTAATCATTAAGTGCTGATTTCTTTCTTGTGTGTGAGGCTAAATACAATTTATGGTGCCTTACTAAATAAGCAAAGTACTACTAACAGAATGAGCCTTCCCGTAGTTATCCACCAGGGTTTCTCCTGAACTTCCTGTGAAAGGTCTCCTGCTGACAGTGTCAGAAACAGGGCACTAGATAAGATGAAGCACTCAGTTCCTACATTTCCATATGTTTGGCAGGAGTTGTATGTATAATGACAACTTCAGAAGAAGTCTACCGATCTTAAGAAAAATAAAGGCAGTCTGTCCTGCATTAGTGAAGGGAATCTTCAAAACATGGCAAAGAAACACCAAAGGGTACGCCTTGTTACAGCAAAGGGTGCGCACTCTAACATAAACTTCAGTAAAACTTAACATGTATGTACAAAGACTTTATGCACTTTACAGATATTCACAGTAATCCCATATGGGAAAGCAGCCAGAAGAATGACAGATACCACACTTAAAAATTAAGTGTGGATGACTGCAATAATCAGTCTGTTAAGCTTTGTACAAAAGTAAACCACCACTGTCTCAAGCACTTATTTGTAGCTCTGCAGACCTACTAAAATTCATCGGCACTATCATGAACTGACAGTGCTGAGCTGCTAGTACGAGCTCTTTTCCACTTAGTTTAAGGAAACTTAAAACTACTCTGACATTCAGAAGTATTTGAAAAGGGGTGGCTTTTTGAAAGAACATCTCATCCTTGCAGCAGTACTGGCTAAAGTACTATGCAACTCTAACAGAGAACTAGAAGGAAAAGTATCACTAGAATACTTTATTATAGTTTCATGAAAAACTGGTTTGGTCTGCCTGATTGCCAGCTTTACTTTCTTTTAGAGTATTACAGGACTTTTAGATAAAGTGATACATTACGCTTCGATTTTTTCGGTGCATTTAACTTCCCACAAGAAGACATCTTTCTTGACAGATATATGAAGAGACTGTACAGAGTAAGACAGGCCTTCTGACAGATCTCAACTGTAATTGTTGGGTCCATCTTCTGATGTTACGTACCATTTCTGGCAGGAATCAACTTCAATCTTACTTGTTCGCATCAATGACAGCGATGTATCTTCACTAGTACCATTATGGACAAGACAAAAATTGGTGAGGATTGTAATAACAGCTTTTTTAATAATTTGTCCAAAAAAATGTGTTTTAATACAGCCAAATGGAAGCAACTAATGTGGGGACAAATAATGCAGGCAGCATGTACAGGATAGGAAACTCTATTGGCAAGTAGCACCTTTGAGAAGGATTTAGAGATTGTCACAGATAATCATTTCAACATGATCTTTCTGTATTATGCTCTGGCAGAAGCACTATTGCATTGCGAAGCAATACACAGAATTATGTTATCTTGCAATCTAGACTATATTGGCAAGACTGTTATGAGATTACCATGACAAGATTTGTTTTCCGCATTTGAAAAAAAAAAGTTTGCAAACAGCAGGGAGTTCAGAGAGAAATATTCCAGAAGACAAAAATCTCTGGAAGCTTAATACCAAAGCTTGTAACATGAAAGCTAAGGAACAACATTTACTCAGTTCCTCAAAGAGAAGATGGAGAGGTGACTTGCCCAATGTCACTAAGGGTACAGAAAAGGTATCCAGTAGTAAGTTGTACACATTCTCTGACAAAGCCAAGCAAGATCTCAGTTTATGGAAGCTAAAGACAACATGAAACTTCAAATAAATTGATTTTTTTTTTCTAACTGAACTTAATCACAGTTCATCATGTGGAGTCTCTAGAAGTCAGCATTTAGGGCAGGTATTAAAAAAACCCTACATCAAAACCCAAACTGTCCTGCATGCAGAAAGCAAGGTTTGGTGGCAATGATCACGTCATAGTGCCTCTTGTTTCCATAGGAAAGGAATGAAAAACTACATTACTATCTATATGCTGAAATGTACAGTTTTGTACCAAGTCATTAATTTATTAAATCACAACTTCAAGGATTCAGGAGGAATTCAAAAGATTTTTTTTTTTGCCAGTATACAACTGGCCATACATATTCTGAGCTTTTTGCCTGTCTCTGAAGGATTAGACACTGGCTAACTGGTACATAAAATAGTCTTTAGATGATGATTATTTGCTATTTCTTTCTCATGTACCCCATAAACTTGTCTTAGACATGGCTAACACTCATATCTCCTGGTGTCTATTGTGGGTAAACTGTAAACTTCTGAGGACTAAAATGCCTTCATCTAATTAAACTCATAAAAATTAATATAAAAAACATTTGAGAAAAAATAATGATGACTGGTCTTGCACAGAAGGTTGGACTCCAAGATTTAATTAACTTTCTTGAATTTAAACCTTAAGACCATGAAATGTATTACTCATTACAAGGCTAAGGAAAATAATCTTTTAAAAATTGTTTGAGTAACTGATTTAAGCATGACACTTTCCTATACCACTTGAAAGCAGCTTCCATATTCAAATATACTTAGCTGTGACCTTTTCCTAGTCTCTCTTTTTAATTAGAACACTTAAATTATCACATTCAATCACAGAACAAAATCTATTTGTATAAAGTTATTTACAAAATTTTATGCATCCCTTAACAACTCTATGAACCTGATCCAAGGCTCACTGAAGTCAGCAAGAATTACTCATTAATTCAGAGAGGTTTGGCACAGCACCTGAAGTTATAAAATTGGTCTACACATTTTCAGCAGAAAACCTGATGTTGAAATCATCTTGTATTGCTGAGATAAAGTGTCAGGGTTATGTAGCACATTTAAGGGAAATAACCGTGCCTTTTTAAATCCCTTATGTCAGCTTTTCTATACAAGACTTTCACATCTATCTATAAGTCTAGGATGGATATTATTACAGTAAGAGGTACTATCTACCAACACTAGTATAGGACTATTTCACATTCCAGTTCAAAGAATGGCTAAAATAATTCTAGATTAGGTAAATCACTAATAGAATTTCCCGGGTCTATCCGTGCAGTTTATTAAGAATTGCCTGATGAACCAGCTCAAAGAAGCACATTAAAATGCTATAGTTAAGGAAAGAGAACATTCCTAGTAGTAACATTCAGATGAGGGCAGAGCCAAGTAACCAGTCCAGCTGGGATTCATCTGTAGTAAACACTAAGTAAAAGTACCTCCATAATCTGGCAACTGGTGTGTGCCACCAACCATGGGCATAAAAACACTCAGTTTTACTCATCTGCAAACCTTGGGCAAACTAAGCCTGCCTTCAACTAATCTAGCTTTAGGCACCTAAGGTGCCTAGAGATGGGAGTGACAGTCTATTGGGCACAAACGGCAGTGTTTGGGTAGCAAGGGTCTGGGTGGGTGACCTGTGGGGTAGGAGGTGACTAAAGCAAAATAAGATTAATCCAGGCTTAAAATGTAGAAATCTGTTAGTTCCCACACGTGCAAGGAGAGAAGACAATTTTTATGTTGTTATGCGTAGTCATTGGATTTGAATGAAAACAAAATCTTTATAATCCCCCCGTTAACGACACTAGCTGAGTTGTATCTGCCCAAGTAATTTCCAGTCATACACCAGTCCCTGCACAATGACCAAACACAAACAAATAGGCAAATGGAGGGCTTATTAAACTAAGAACTCATGAGCTGCCATCAAATTTCCTTGGCTAGTAAATATTTCTGTTTCTCCTGGCTTTAGGAAAGGGGAACCTTCCTTTTATGATTATTTGTTTATACATAAAGCTTTCTTTCCAGGACTAAAAATCATTTTGCTAAATATTAAGGAGTTCAGTGTCACTGATTTTGTAAGAGTATGATTGTATCTTCACAGCAAGTATCTCTTCAAAAATCCCCATTTCCTGTATAAAGAAAAATTTCAAGGACAAGTAACATTGAATTTACCTTGAATTACGTTATTCTAAAATTCAAGCTAACTCTGGCCCTCTCACTTGATGAAAATCACATTTCAGTGTTCCAGTATGACTAGCTCACATTAACCTCAAAGCACTGTAGATACCAACAAATAATACCATGTAGTTTTGTGATAAATTTCTTCATGCATATTTATGAACATGTATCTAACTGACCACACAAATAAACAGAAATATGCACACTTTCGAAAGCAAAGGAATCTCAGAAAAAAAAAAGGGGGGGGGGGTGTCAAGTGTCTTAAAGAGGCTGATTTTAGGATACCATTTTTGCATATTTCTGAATATTAACATATATACTAGGTTTCCATTTTATGCCAGTCCTTTCATGCACTTCAGACAGCAAACGTAGGTCTTTTCTCTTCATGTTTCTAGAAATATAAGGCTCCATCTCAGAGTAAATCGGCACTGACGCATTGNATTTCTGAATATTAACATATATACTAGGTTTCCATTTTATGCCAGTCCTTTCATGCACTTCAGACAGCAAACGTAGGTCTTTTCTCTTCATGTTTCTAGAAATATAAGGCTCCATCTCAGAGTAAATCAGCACTGACGCATTGATACAATTAGAGTTGTGCAGGCTCTTACAGTAGCTGATAACCTCCACCGGTACCAGAATACCCTGGGTTATGATTTTATCATGCATTTGTTCATTAGCCTACTCAAGTCTAACCAGCACTTTGATCTTGTGATTCATTTTTGATTAGTCAGTCTCTTACTATTAACATGCAAATATCATACCAAAGAAATTAAGGTTCTAGAGGGATAAGGATGGTTAAAAAAAAAAGTCACAAAAGAGGCATAAATGACAGAACTGATACTCTGGCTTCATCAACTGTTTAGCAGGCATGCTGTAGTCATTCATGCAATTCTGAGTAAAGCCAGTTATACTGAAATCTTTCTCACAAAGAACAGACACAAGGTACACCAGCTGCAGGCAGATAATATCCATAGAAGTAAGGAAAATATTACATGGAACAAAGCTAGGATAGCTGTGGTCACAGAGATCAATATAATCCACTGATTCGTTAAGCTGAGGATTTAGGTGGTTTACTAGCTCAGCTTCTGAGAAGAGCAATAGCTCCTCTTTTGGACCTGAATCTCATCCAAGCTGCAGCCCACCTTGCCAGTAACAAAGAAGGGTCAGGCCTGGGCAGATACCACTCCTCACCCCAACCTAAGCATACATGCCTCAATCACATAGAAAATGATCCCAGATGACCTTGCAAAAAGCTACAGGTCCAAAAATCAGGGTGAACGCTTCCTGAATCATCCTAACCTAAATTATTCCTACAAAAAAGTCACTTCTCACAAAACCACCAACGCTGCATTTAGAAACAGTATCAATAAAACATATTTTTCAGAGTCTCATCTGATTCCTTCAGCAGTAGTGCCAATATAGATCCATCAAAGATGTCTGAGACACGGCATATGCATGGCTGAGCTGTGGCGAACATATGCCGAGATGCTGGCGCTGTCTGGAAGCACTGCACTGGCTCTGCGTGTGACGTAGACTTGGTCTGTACTTGAGCTCCCCCGGGATTTCCAGACAAACACAGAAAGTCCTTAGCATCCCTACAAACAAAATTTCCAGCCAGAAAGAGCTATAGCCTTACTGCATTACAATAGCTGAGAAAAAAAATTGGCTGATATTAGAAGAGGGAGATTCATAACCCAGAAGTGCTTTATTGTTGGTCTTAACTACTATCATAGGATTTTGTAATGAAATTCTGTTTGCTGTCTACCAACGCATATCCACCATAGCAGTGCCAACTTATCTCTAGTACTAGCCTGAAGTGATGAATGAAATATATTAATGGCCACTGAACACATAGTTACTTTCCATTATGCATCATCTCCAATGAGAAGGGGTTAGCTTTTTTATTAGTTACTTTTATTTTGCTGAAAATCTTCCTGGATCATGTAGGTACTTCATAGCAGTTGTATCAGTAGCTGAGACAATTACAGTAAAACCAAACAGATGAAATAGTTTTCCCTTTGTCCTAAGCCTAAAATACAGATTTATCTTAATATTTTCATGAAAAGAATTCAGAAATTGCAAATGATGTGGTGTGCCCTTACTGAACAGGCTGATAGTCTCACCAGGTATTTGGACGGCAAGAGGTAACAGCATGGTGGGAGAAACTCTCTACTCAATCATTTTCAAGTGGGATATAAAGGGATATAGAAGTCTTCATTTGAAACCTCTAATGTTTCTGAATATCTAACTTAAGAACTATTACCTAGCATTCACTCTGTAAGTTTATTTTCTGACAGACACATTGTGCTGAGCATCTTCTCAACATACAGAGTATTTTCTATTTCAGAGTTCTGCAGTTACTCCAGGCAGAGATCTTCACCCCACCTCACAACTCTTCAGTATTTCTCATAGATGCCATAGCCTGGTTCAAACAAGGAAACTGTTTGCTACTGAGATTTCAGGTGCCTAACGTTGACTGCGCTGCAGAGTGCAGTAAAATCAGCCTTGGTGGAGTAGACTATGTGGGTCGTCTAACCCGATGACCATGGCCTTCTGATGCAGAGAACTGACATTTGTAATTCTTTTTCCCTCACTGTTCTGCAGCGAGCCAGTTTAGTGACCTTTAAGACCAAAGACAAGAAGCATTTCTTAAATAATTCTCTTGCAATCTTACAGTAGATTCATATAATACTTGGTATAGCAACAAGATTTCTCTGTGCTTTTATGAGCAGTTTGATATATCTTTAAACAATTTGTTTATAGTTATTATTTAGGAAACTCGCAAATTAGCTGAGGACACATGAACATCGAGAACCAAATTTCTAACAGAGTCTGTCTGGAAATTTTGCTTGTGAATGCCTGGAATATATAAGTTTCACCTTGGGCCACGAAAGCTATTACACTATATCTTATTATATCATAGCACATCATGTATGATCAGATCAGTCACTGTCAAACACTGGAGAAAAAAAACACAGCAAAAACCCCATTTGCTCTCATTGCTGAGTTTCAGACACTGCAGTATGTTATGGCTCAATCTTATTAAAACAGCTTTTCTACTTACTATCAAAAAATGGACGTAGATACTTGTTGTATCCTTTTATTATTTTTTCTATAGCTGGAGGTAGAATTTCACCTTTTCCTTCAGCTTCAGGAATTTGCATTAATCTAAAAGGAATGAAAAAAAGTGAAGATGTTTTAAAAGAACATCATCAATTATAGCAGAGATGACATTCCAGGAAAATGCTGTATTAGTTTCAAGGTTACTGACGATTACTGCTCATCGTATAATATATCATGAAACATTCATATGTTTGCATTTCACAGCACTGCAGAAAAATAGTGTTCCAGAAAACATCAGATTTCATAACCTGTATCAGCCACATACTGGAAAAAAAATACCAGTTTTATACCTTAAAGTCTATTGTTTCTTTAAAGTCTACCATTTCCTAACACCTCACCTAGGAACACAACTCCGTTTCCTTTAATACTTCTCTGTAAATAGGGCACTATCATTATAACCTAGTAATGTAGGAGGGGCGTTGATTGTTTATTTCAGTATTTAAGTATTAAGCTTCTTTTTACATTTTGAAATACATTCAATTTAGCTCCTGGAGAGAGACAGAAACAAGCCTCAGAGATTAGCACATAAAAACCACTTTTAAAAGCCTGCTTTTTACAACACAATTTTTAAACAGGTTACGGAAATAATCCTGTTGGGCAGAATCTGTGAACCATAATGGAATGCAAGCCACTCCACTTCAAAAATAGCTACAAATATGATCTACAGAAGCCAAATATAATTAATTACTAACCCCATTTTTGTCCTGGGGCCCCTGCAATAGCCTCATTGAGATGTCCATAGTGGGGACAAGTGAAGGAACTGAAGAAGACACATACCCGAATTACCATTCTTTCCTCAAACCATTTACAGGATTTGTTTTTATATATTCCTCCCGTTACCTCCTTCACCTTTTATGGGTCTTGATGGTAAGCAGCTGTGGGAAGGACAGCTGGGGTTGTGAAGGGCTGTTACACTGCAAGCAACAGGCAGCAACAGGTATCATAGCCTTGCTCTTAATTTCTGCCCAGCCCCTAAGGTGAGCATATTGAGAGCACGAGCAGGGTGTGCTCACCTGTCACAAATTCAGGCTGTGCTCTTCATAAATTGAAACACGAGTGGTACTGACTGGTTGTTACCAATGGTTTGAGAAAAGTGGAGGTGTGACTTTAATTATGAAGGTGAGGAGCAAATAATTGATTAACTCAAGGAAGCTCAGCTGGCTGCAGGCAGAGGTGGTGTCTCTGATAATGGAGAGCAGCCACCTAGATGTTCACCAGGAGAGGGTCCCTGTGTTTGTTATCCCCATGCATCAAAAGTGACTGGTTGCTATGAGTGGCCAGCTCTATCCTTTTGCTCTCCTACAGTAGGTATAAGAGATGTAGCTATGGTGCCTCAGCCCTAGGGAGAAGGATGTAAATACAAATCGATGGCTAAGGGGCACCAGAGTTTTGTGGGCTTTCCTAGTCCTGCCAAATCCTCCCTGAATTTCTTCTTCCTAATTTCACATGAAGCCACTTCCGAAATCTCTGCTTGCTCTTCCTAACAATGTTTCTGGGTCACCTGTAGCTTTCTAAACCTTGCTCCTTTGATTTTAATTTTGCTACGTTTCTGAGAGAGCTTGAGCTGTTCTGTCAGGAAACTGTGGTTTTCATCCCCTAGGAATAATCCAGTATTTGAGATAGATCGGCAAAACTTAAGTGCTAAGATGATCTCACTGAATGCAAGTGGCCAAATCACAGTGCGGTTTTAGTGTGGTATTCACTGTAGAAGCGCTGTAGTTTTTCTGTTCACCAAACCCTGTTCCTACATAAGTAGCTGTTTTTCCTTACCAGTCTTGGAACTCATATAGCTTATTTGAATGAATCTATTTATTTCCCTTATTTTGTCCCTATTTTTTATTTGTTAGAAAACTATGTTATTACTTAATGTTAAGCGTGGTCTTGAGTAATGCCAGCATTGCATTAAGGAATGTTTCTGCTGTAAGTCGTCTCCTAAAAGAACAAGCACAGACAGGTTTGGGTTGAAATGTGAATATAAATTTAAAGTGTAGCTCTGGGTTGCACAAAAGTGTTGGAATTAGAAATGTACTTGAATTTAATTCCTTTCTTAAATACCGTACTTCCAATAGAAGTTTTTACTTCTGTAATTTACATATAACTTCAGCTAAGTGTTCAATGAGCTGCATGAGTTTAATTTCACAGCTTTACTGGATTGTTCTTGAATGACTTTCACATAATCTGAAACAATAAAGAAAAGCTTGTTCCTTTTCTGCTGCAAGTGTATGATATTATTCTGTCGATCAGTATGCAATTGCAGACTGGTCTGGTGTGTTACAATTAACAGCTATTTTCTGAACTATATCTTAAATATTTGTCATTATTGTATGGAAATCCTTCCCTTAATTCACCTGTGGTACCTTTTGAGGCAATTCTTGATCTCCCTCATGAGGCTACACATTTGCTTTTTGCAGTTAAGTAAGAGCTTGTTGGCATGGGAAAGCTGTTGTGCAGTAATTGAGGCTGTGAAATAATGAGCACTGTCCCTTGTGTGCTATTTTGCCATATAATCTTTGAGAAGTCCTATCACAGTAAGAGGAACCTGATGCCTCCTAACTGTGGGTATGTGGTGTTACCATCCTGGTAACTTTGGGGATACTCAGAAGCAGAATGTCAGTGTTGAAAGGCAAGGAACCTACCGATGTTATGTGCAGTAAGGGCTTTTGCTTATCTACATTTTAAGGGAGGATGCCCTGTTTCCTTTAAAGTGCTCTTCAGTTCACGTGCCCCATTCATCACTAGGCAAGAGTGCGCTCACAGCTGCACACGTTCCTGTATTCTATCATACAGCCTTATGCAGGGGTCACAAAGGATAAAAGTAAAAGCTGAGATTCATTCCTATAATGCACGTATATCTTCTCATCAATGTATTTAAGGTTCTCTTTTACTAAATATTTGTGGTGTTATAATTGACTAACCACATATGGTTTAGTTCCTCCATTTTCTTAATGTACTTGAAATACATTGGCATACATCTAAGTATGGAATTGCCTTGGAACAGCTATTCCAGCCACTGAGGCAAGAACAGGCTTTTATAGAAGAAAACTAAATATATATTTGTTTGACAGCTGGCAATATCTATGTGTACTGGGCTGTCAGCGTATAGTACGTGTTCTAAACTCTCCAAGTTCGGTCATCCATGCTTACTTTTATAAAAGCTGGATTATAATTATTTAATTTCTTTAGCTATTCTTACTGCTCAAAAACTTGGTATTTTTAAGGCTAAGCTAAACTTGGAAAGTAAAATAACTGCTTGTTATTTAAGATACTTTCAAGTTAGTGTCTTAACAGAATTGGGTAGCTGGAGGGGTAAAAGGGAACAGCGGCCTTAAACAGTAGTATGTATCACTGCTTGAAACAGAAGTACCGGCTAGACACACGTACGGGAAAATTTTTCCTGGCTATTTTTTGTCAGAAGTTACGTATACTGAAAGAGGCAGAAACATCTTAGAACTAGGAGGAGGAAGAAACAAAATGCCAAACACAGTCTGAGCAAGCTTTTGAAATACCCCCTTCAGGAAAAGCATGGGGAGAAAAGCTTCTTTTTTTCAGGCAATCCACTGGCAGGCGAAGGGTTGACAGATGCAAACAAAGGTGTTACTTCTTGGTTCATACTTGATGTGCTCAAGGATACACGCTTTTGTACGGTCTCTGTAGATATACTGCAGCAGAATCAGCTACACCACTGACTAATTCTCTGCTTCAGAACAGCCTGTACTGTCGCGGGGTATTTGGTTAATTGGTGAGGTTGAAACAGTAGCGTTACATCACCACTCACCAGATCCAGAAACAAATATTTAAATAATGTAAGGGCTCTTAAACTCAGAAAAAAACCCAAACCAAACATACCACAGAATTTTCTGGATCTGACCCTATACACCTAGGCTAGCATTTGTTAATTTGAAAACACCATTCCTGAACTAAATGTGAGCCCTTCTTGAGATCAAACAGCATGCTTAAGTTGACTCCTGATAATGATTTGAAGTGTAAGTTCTATTGATTACTCTGATAAATTTGCCTCATTTTTGATTTCTACCTCTTAATAAAAATATTTCTGGGAAGGTGACCATCCAGGCAACCCTTCGGATACAGATTTTAGTATGCATGTCTATGACGTGATCATAATGTAATTTTATGTCAAGTGCTGAAAGTGAAGTTGAGATATGTCATTCAGGAAGGGACAACTGGAAAGTAAGGTGGAGTCTGATAGCCTGGTGTGACGCTGTTAGCACGTGTTGTGCTAGATCGTGCCCTCTCTATATGGCAGGGAAGACGAGACATGAGGCTCTGGCTGTCTCTAACCTAAAAAAAAAAAAAAAAAAAAACCAAAACACCACACCATTAGTGATTATAAAGTACTCGGTAGGGGAAATTCTCTTCACATGTTAGCTAGAGCTTATACAAGTGGGATATTTAAGTGGCCACTTGGGGAGGAATCATGACCCTTGCTTCAGTGCACCTCTGTCCTTGGATACTGCTTAGAAATATTTCTCTGTTTCAGTTCCAAGCAGGATAGTTTTTGTTTAAACATCATTCTCACCAAACTTTCCTGATTTTGTGCACTGGAAAAAGGTGCTTGTGTACCTAAGCATCATCTTGGCTGTGAGCTAGCCAAGGGGCAGAGCTGCTTCTTGGCCTGTGTTTGGATTTGAGTACCTGACCGGATCGGCTCAACACTGTGTACTTGTGTTCAAGCTAAACAGGCGCTGTGCGCGTACATAACTCCCATGGATACTATACAGGAATTAACTGTCTGTGCTTCTGGATACTCTTAGCCATGGGAAACTGTAAGAGAATTCACAAAATCTGCCTGATAATAACGAAGGCAATGACATACTGTAGGCTGAACTTCTCAGGGAATTTTGCTTCCTTGTTACTGAGATGCTTCTGAAACCGTGTTGGTCTCTTAGCAGTGTTTGATTACTGCAAAGCCATGAATCATCCAGTGTGGCAAGCCAAGGGAACGAGGAAGGAAGGTAGAATTAGAGCAAGCGTGTGCTCCGGACAAAGATCTCTTTATAGCACTGGAGAAGGTGGGAGAGATGGATGTGTTAAACTCCCTTCCAGGGGACTGCTCCACCTGTCCTCACAACCAAGTGGAGGCTTTATCTAAACGTGTGTTTGCAGACCCACTTGAGCTAAAGCTCGGGCAGGATTTTATCTTGAGGTATTTACTAGGAGACCAAATAAGTTAGGCAATTCTACATAGAGAATTGGTGAACAGACTTTAAATACTTCAGTTAAAGCTGGTAGTGACAATGTTTAACCTGTCCACGCTTGCATTTTCTTATTAGAATTACTTATAAAGAATAATTTTTGCCCATTTTTATAGAAGGAATATATTTTAAGTGCTCCATTTCTACCAAGTTTTTTGTCATGGCAACTGCCCTGTTAGCAGGGTTACTGGTACGCAGAAGGCATCGGTTTCACTTTCCAGCTTAACACCACTCAGCTTTTCTAAAGACTTCAAGATTTCATCAACAGAGAATAAGAAGACAATGTTTTAACCAGGTAATTATTTTTAAGACACTCCCCTTTAGCAATGAATGCACAAAGATGACTTTACTACCTCGAGCTTGTAGTACATCTAGACGGACTGTGTGCTTCTGTCCTTGGGCAAGGTACCATGCTCCAGGCAAGGACCATGTGCCCTTCTAATTTTCCTAGGCATCTGATATAATATTTGCACTCTTTACACAGTAATCCTTCATTTGAAGGATCATTTCCTCAAGTTAAACTCATTTCTGTTTTTCCTCCCATCAGTCTTCTCAGTGAAAAAAATCTGTAACTCAATGAAGGCAGCCGAGATGATTCGCAAAGGAGTTCAGTCCTGAATTTCTGTTATTAATATCTGGGTGGTTTAATCTTTGTAAGAGGCAAGATTCAACCGTCAAGTAGATTTGGTTTTGTTACCTGGTCAGATAAATTTCTAATTATAAGTAAATTGATTATAAACCAACTGATATTATTATACATTGAAGAAATAAAATTTTTTAGCAAATATTTCTTACCTACACAGCATCAATAGAAAAAGGGCTCTGGAACTACAGCATTTAAGATCACACATTGTCAGGTGTGATTTCAGAAGTTCTTGTAGCTCCTAAACAAAAGTGCAGAGGTAATGTTTTACAACACATAAGCATTTCAAATATACAAATTTCACAAGGTTTTCAACACTGATGACATTGTGTCTTGAACAGCTGCTGCTATAAATGTGTTAGTAAATATCTACAACAATAAAAAAACTCAAAACTTAAAAAAAGACGTGGTATCAGCAATAATTTAACTTACTAATAGAAGTTGCATTCCAGTATACTACAGCTCTTTCATTTTTGCATCTGTCCTTTAAGTATTTAGCCAAGTAATTGTTTTGAAAAATAACGACAAACATGTTCAGCAGAATCATAAACACTTTGAGCTTTGCCTCTGCTATTCAGGCTTGTACGTAGGGGTATCTACGGCACATCAGTGCACTCCTCTGAGTGGAAAACGCATAACCCCATCTTAGAATGCAGAGCTGTTTAAGAGCATGTGAGTAGTAACAATACCTATGATACATATATATTTGGTAATCTTTTCATTAATAAGGAAGATTGAAATTATATGTTTCTACATCTACCTATTAAAAAGAAGTCCTTTAACTGTATATAAATAATCATATATAACCATCCACATTCATCAAAATATTTGGCTGAAGTAAGATGTTTTCTTCTGAATGGAATTTCTTTGCTTCTGTCAGTATGATTCACACTCATAATGGTTATTTTAAGTAATATGTCATCTCAGTAATCCATTTCTGGATGAAAAGAGTATCAATCAATACTTTAATGCAGTCATGCAACAGATCTGAAATTCATGGGCTGTGCAAACTTTCGCTATATTTCATCAAAGCGCTGAAATGTTATTTGTAAGACTTGCTTCAAAACTCTAAAAGAAACCTACATGACAGGAAAATTACCTGCCCATTCAAATGATGTATCTGTCCTACATTTTAGGATGGGACAATCGAACAATACTGTTTTCCATGTTCAGAATGAATTTTGCAGGGGTCTCTTGCACTTCAATCTCACAATAAATTACTAACAGTAAAGAATTTGATGCTTCACAACTTGCAGCTTTGTTCGGTAACCAACACAAAACGCCAGCAAACTTTTCCTCTGAAGTAACTTTTCTTTCAGTCTATAGTCCTAGCAAGAGCAACGCTAGTGGTATTTACTTAATTTAACGCAGCGTGAATGGTATCTGACTTGTATGTAACAGTGTCAATAAGTTGTTAATATCTCCAAGGAAAAATGAAAGCCATTTCAATGGCTTTTTAAACAAAAATTCTCAGCATCTCAGATACTTTCAGCATTCACCAGCCTGGTAAATATTAATGTCAAAACAAATCACACACTCCTACTGACTTCCACAGAAAATCACGCATGAGACAGTGAGAGAGCCTGTAGCAGGAAGATACAGCACAAATGAGCAGATGGCGTTGTCAGAACATTGCTCTCTAAATGCTGATTCTGTAACACTCCTGGTGCCTACTGTGGGATCTCTTTTGCGTATCTCATTTGGGGTTTGGATGGATACTTTCTACATTTACTATCTTTATCTCACAGGAAAATATGCTAAAAATAAGCATTATCTTTCTGGTTTCCCAGAAAACCTCTTACTGACTTCATAACTACTTTGTAAAGCTTCTTTTATATTTAGCTTTTGAATTGCTACTATGAGCCTCTAATGGGTCTGAAGACCCTTTATAAACAGATTAAGGAAACCTATGATTATTTCTGTACTTGTTTGGTTTTAGTTTTTACACTACTGAAGATTGAAATGAATGGGTTGATTACTAATGTCTTTCTAAAGCAACTGGTTTGCTTTCAGATCTTAACCAACATCCAATTTAGCTATTTTATAGGGGGATGGGGTGGAGAAATTGAATCTTTAACATAGGAAAGGTCAAATTCATTCTACGGTATGAGGATTAATTTTGTATGCTCAGGAAGAGAGAGCATGGAAATAACAGGAAGGAGAGGAACTCTTATTTCTCTATAAGAAATACTAATCAAGAGATCTAATTATCATGGCAACTGGCAGCCTATCACTACAAAGGGACACTGCAGGCCAGCCGAGGAATAGAACTGAGTAGCTAATGACATCTTAAGCAGTTTCACAAATACTACTTAACCTGGATACATAAATCACTGCTGCACATGCATACATGCTTGCACGCACACACACATTTTCTCTGCTGTGCTTTTTTTACGGGGCTTACTGAGCTGACTTGTTCCACTGAAAAGACTGCCTCTTGGCACATTTGCACATCTGGACCTTTCCTCTGCCGTGCATTTAAGTGCTATACACTCACAGCAGGATTCCTTCCCGCATACATAGATCTTATTAACTATTTGTATTTAAAAATAATTCAGTGGGACCCATAACATTTTCCTCTTTCCCAGAGTCTAGAAAAATACACATAACCTGTTGTCTGCATGGAAGATCAAGCCATTTGGTTTTACCAGACAGAATACATGCTGTCCAGTTTATTGTGCATGTATTGACACATCTTCATGTTCTAAATACACCATGAAGTAATTGAGGCGAAGGTAACAAATATCTGTCCCAGTTTCCCATATGATGAGACAACACCACTTTCCACTTTGAATCAGATCAGATCAGGACTTCAAAATAGCATCTAATGTCTTGGCATTTCTCCTGGGAGTTCAGGATTTATTATCTTCAGTGTGAGAGGAAAAGTGAATGATGCAAGTTTGACAAACCTCTGACACTGAAATGGGATGAGGCAGAGAGCTGGCAGAGGTAGTAGCACGATCTTAAAATTTCACTGGAAGTGAATTTTGTGTGAATGAATCAAAGGATGAAATGACTGCTATACTGAAGTATCTTATCCACAAGTGGACACATGGAAAAAACCTAAAAATTATTAGATAAGGACACTTTGTCACATGGTAGTGGCCATATGCCTGAATTTCCCTGGCTGCTGTTGCAGGCATCTAAAACTGTGTGTAGAATTATCTTAAAGTAAAAAGTCAGTGGTGGTTTTATAGACAGTATAAGCTGAATTAGCATTGCTGTTGCATTTGACTTCTGAAAGGCACTGTCATTCAACAGTTTGGATTAAGTTCTTGATTGAAGAGCAGCTAGAAATTCAGGAGGTATTCAGCCAGAGAGCCAAAGTGTAACTACCTCCCCTGCTCTGCATTGTCCTGCTTGCGCTGTCCACTACAACTGCATCGTAGCCAATCACTCTACAAATATATTATTCATTCCATCCTCTGGCTGTTAGATCGATACGAAGGAATTGGAGGAGCAAATGATGGAAAGCTGAAAATACTAAAGGCTCAGTGGAAGAAAGGGAGTGAGTGTACGGAAAGCAGTCACAAGATAAGATTCAGGAGTACAGAGACAGATAGAGAAGGAAAAACTCTTCCAGGGTGTGGCCCCAGCATGCCCACGTCACTTCCAGATTTTTTATTTATCTTTCAGTCTTGCCCTTGCTTTTAGCAAATTGGCACCTGACACTACACTGCTGTTTTTTATTGGCTTCTCCAGTTCTCCCAGGCAGTCATCTTTACTCTTCTCATTCCCAAGTGGCACAGGAAATAATGTTTTTATCTCCCTTCAACTGTGCACAAGCAACAAGTGAAAATAAAGTGAGTAACTTTTGCTAATCACTAGGAAAAGCGAACTGCATGCAGCTGATTGACAGTAGTCACTGAAAGATAGCATTTTGTGCAATAAAGTGATGTGCTATCTGCCTTTGTATTAGTCTGGATGCCTGTCTATAATAGCCCCAGTTTTACAATACCTTGGAAGTCTCCCTAAAATACATCGATCATGCAAGAGAAGAAAATGCAAAGTTTTCACACATTAAGAATATTTTTCTTGTTAAGACCAATATTGCAGAGAGCACATCTTGAGTGAAAAGTAGCAACAGATTTTTTTTTTTTAATGCAGCAAATTAGAAGCAAGGAATAAATCACAGCAGCAGCAGCAAAACTCCAGGTGTAACTGGGGAATTGACTGATGAAAGTGGACCAATGCCTGTGTCTGCATCCTACTAAAAGGGGCACCCTCTTATTTGGCTGACAAGCTGGCTTTTGGCTTACCAGCTACCCTGTTTCTAAACACAAGGCACGTCTGATCTTGCCTAGAATGGACGTAAACCGTGCAACGTCTCCTTGAGCAAGTAAGCAAAGTTAGATTTACTTGGTCAGTGGAAAGTAGCTGTCTTGCCATGTTTTCTTTGCAGAGACAGGCAGTACAGGGGCCATCTGTGGTGACAGCGCTATGTTAGCAATTGGATGGATGTTAAGTTTCTACTGTTGATATATCTAGCAATAGTTCAAAGTGAAACACTGAATTCCAGTTATGCTCTGATGCTCTGATCAATACAGTTGTCACATGTTCCAGATAATACCTGAAAATGTCACTTTCTCACTGAAATACTCAGCAAGTTGCTCCAATCTGTACAATGGTTTTCTCAAGTTTTGCTCTCTGAGATGTTTTCGTCAAGATATTGTTCGACAGCAGAAGGTCATATTGTTAAAATAAGTAGAATGAATTTAAGATTCACCAAAAATGAAAATCTGCTTCTGTGGTGTAGCAAAATGAGCTGTAAGTGAAACTTCACAATTAAACGTTGCTTATATATGTACAGAGCATTGTATGAGAGACTTTAAAATGATCCTGAATAAATCTGTATGACAAACAAGTTCATTTATTTAAATAAATAAATAAAACTTGCATGGCAAGATTTCAGACTGTATCAGCAACAACTCAGTGATATATTTCAGTACCTCAACTAATATAGTTAGTTGTTGTGTTAACGTGTGTTAACGTGTAAAACGTGTGTGTGTGTTAACGTGTAAAATCGCTGTCCTCAAAATACACTAGAAAGTCATAAGCTAGGTCAAAGAAATCTACTGCTGCAGCCATTTTAAATTTTTTTTTAGTATCAGTACTTCTAACCACAAAAGGAGTAAGGACTACCAGTATGCTGCTAATGTTTACAGTAGTAAGTATATGAATACTGTCTGATTGTTAGAGGTATTTGCTGTTCTAGACTGAGGTCTGTTTTTCTCACCAAGTTCTCTGCCTCACCAATTTCATAAACATCAAAGCCCTAGAGTAACTTGCATAACCTATAACAGGATTATTTTATATGTTTGTCTGTTGTTGGTTTTACTCTGTGCATTTTAAATAGATTAGTACACATCTTGGGTTGGCTGGGAAGTAAATTAACTGGCAGAGATGTTGTCAATGTTATACAGCTTTCCTGGAAAATGAATTTCAGGATTATAACTGAAACTGGGTGTTTAGGATGGCAGTACAATTCTAGGAGTTAGCTTCATGGAACAAGTGTCAGATGTTCTACTTCCAACCAGCAGAACACTGAACTGAAAGGTTTCAACAAGGTACAGAAGCTGATGTAGTAACAAACACTAATAGAATAGGTTTTAATAAATGAATGTGTTCACATGACTGCTTAACTATAGCACTCACCACAAGCTCTACTCATATCTATTGGAAAATCTATAGAAAGAAAGCAATGGATTAAATATCTTATCTCCACCTTGTTCCCAAGTATGCTTTTAGCCAGCAAACGCTCAGAGGTCCAGCAGATCAGTGGCATTTGAGTCATGCTTGATGGTTATAGCAATTCGTAATTACCCAAATTAATCAGAAGCTTGTGGAGTTGTTAATGGTTGTTTAAATGCGTACATCCCAGTTCTGCTGTCTGTACAGCTGAACCTCTACACGCATCTGCAAATGTTTGAGTCCTCTTGTACCAAACTACAGGTCTCTCAAATCTGAGACATTTACTGGCTTTTTAAGGTGTATGTCAACACTGCAAGGTCCTCCCACACTCAATCCCACAGACAACCAGGGATCCGCTTCTGCCACAGCAGTCTCTGTTTGACAGACACAAGTCAGAGCCCACCCATGTGGCTACACCAGAGCAGCAAAGAGCAGAGAGGTGCTCAGTTTTCATGCAGTGTAAATAATTGATGGGTTTGAGTCAAGTCAGAGAGGCAGGCAACCTTCAGATGCTGCAAATGATGAACAAAAACCTCAAGGACACCTTTGCAGGAAGGTGCAAACAGTTTTCATGTGGCTAACGCTGATGGCTTGGGTGGTCTCCCATCTCCCAGCTGAGATCTGATAGCTGCCCGGGCGAGCACTTTGGGTCACTAGGCTTCTAAAGGGCACCGCAAGCGTGGGTTGAAAGCAGATACAGAGCTCCCGCAACACTGATACCATACTTCTCTAGCTATACAGACCAGGCTGACTTGTTTCTATAGCCTGTAGCAAAATGGAGCCACCGTTTTGTTTGGGCACTATCGAAACATATACGATTAATACAAATAGTTGAAAATCCAGGAAGCTGGACAGAATATGCTGGTTCAGATTAAGACAGTAATAACTTGATTTGAAAAGACAAGTGAAATCATATCTTCTGATGCCAGCTTATATTACTGTTCCTTATAAAAGTTAACAGAGACAGAAACTTCCATCTTTTAACCTGGAGGAGAGTCTCACCACATAGACCCTCACATCTGTGAGCTTTGCTCAAGCATTCTCATATTGTAGGAACTATCCAGAACACAACTAATCTGCCCGCAGCTTCCTTCCATGCAGCCTCTGGCATGGGAGAATGAGGGACATCTCACTATGTGTCACTGAACACATGCTCGAGGCTGTGAGGGGAAAAATAATACCTCTGTGGTAGCAGATTAGGCTTCATCATATCCATCTTCTCTCCTCATTGAATATTTTGCGATGAGCCTCTGAGATTTACAACAGAGCATCAGCCCGTTGGTTTGCAATTAATTTTGTTTGCAATCGTGAAGGCTTGTTTGGGGGGAAAGGGAAAGGGAGGAAATACACACCAGTGATGCCTTATTTTCCACATAAATTATGAATTTGAACCATAATTTTTTCCTGTTTGCAGACATGCATTAGAACAGTCAAAACCTCCAGAGAAAGTATTATTTTTCTTAGGACACTTAGTCACCAAACGACTTCTTGTCAGTTTGAGCCTGAAGTCTGTAATTCGTTGCTGCATTAAGTGTCCCGTAACCAGGAGATCTGCAAACTGACCATGTTGAGCAGTGCAACAGGATGAAAGACCAGGAAGGAGAAAAACAGTTTTTAAAGCAGCTTGGGTTTTTTTACAATCTAGGAAGCTTTTGTACTTGAAACAAAACTGGCACAAATTATTGTAATTAAAGTTACTCAGCAGAAACACATATATTTGCAAATTATATTCACAGGAAGAAATGTTTTTAATTGTACAGCCACACTAAAGTGAATGTTCTCGAAGTTCAGTGCCTTGGGCTCAGCTGTATGCTTTTGTACCTGCCGAGGCTGAAGTCGGAGGAGTTATTCTGACAGAGGTGTGGAACTGAGCTCAAAGTCAGCAGGAATTCAGTCTAAGAGGAAATTACAAGAGGGGCTTTGACAGTATGTGGCATTTTTCAATAAAATGCGTATTTCAGATTTTTTTTTCCACTAATACAGATTCAACTGATCTTCCCATGTGGTAAGTGTGTGACTGCCTCAAGATCTTCCTTTTCTTTAAGTACATACTGCTTTAGCTATGTTCTATGACAGTCATTAGAATTACCTGGAGTAGTGTCATAATGAAGAGCAACCTTTAAGAACCCTGTTTATAAAGTTTGAATACACATTGAAATTACATATATAGGCAGGTGATAATCATTGTAATTAGAAAAACAGCCTGCTAGAGAAATAAAACGCTTTATTCAATTATTTCCTTTCATCATGACTCAATGCCCAACAACAGGTTTAATCAACATGCTATATTTTCATTCAAATATTGTACAGTTTAAGTACAGGCACACTGTTGATCTATGTATTCATTTGAGATGTACAGATTTGGTAGAGGGTTGGAGGAAAAAATGGAAGCTGGCTCTTAAATTACCTTTCTGGGAGAAGTTTATCCATATTGCAGGCTTTTGGGGGGTGAATTCACTTCCGATTTGATTTATTTCATTAATGGCAATTTGAGTTACTCTATGATACTTTAATCCAGCAGAATGCATCTTAATAATACCCCAGAGAGGCAAAACCAACATTTTCAAACAAACAATTGAGCAGAGGGAGCAATGAGAAGGGAAGGCAGGAGTACCCCCGGGAAAGGAGCAGCGCTGGGGACAGGCTCCCGGCGGGCAGGGTGCCGCGTGCCCCGGGGTGCCGCGCGCCTTACCTGCAGCCGGGGCCGGGGCCCCTCCGGGCGGAGGACGGAGCGCGGCGGCCGCCTCCGTGCAGACCCCGGCCGGCCGCGGACTGCGGGATCGCGGGTTCGAGCCCGCCCACGGCCGGGGGTGGGCGGCAGTGGGATAAGGCCCCCCCCCCCC
>VZSC01002034.1:112469-176554 GCA_013398225.1 Steatornis caripensis | reverse complement strand
CCCCCCGCTATTGCTAGCTTAAGCCCCCGCCGGTGCCTCTAAGCAGCAGTGTCCCTTCCCAGCCACTCCTCCTTTGCTTACTTGTACTTACACCCCTTTTCAATTTCTAGTGGGCTTAGGGAAAACGATGGTGGGGAGGGAACCCTGCCAGACAAAAATCAGTGGCAGTGCTTCCCAAAGCTTCCCTTTTTTGCCATGCCTCTGTAACAGAGCTTGCATAAAACTTCCTGCTTATTCCCTTGTTTTCCTTCTTGCAGTTGTCACACCCCAGCTACCCTGGGTAGAAATGTCCACTCTTGTTCTCTATCTATTTGATGTGGAAACTTTCCAGGCGTCTTCAGGTAACTTGAGTCTTCTAGGAGTGACTGGAAGAAAAATGTTAGTTTTGCAGATGTTACTTTCCTGTCTGACCTTTCACTTCAGGAGTTGTCTGCAGCTTGCAAATAGATGAAAGTACCACTTTCTCCAGGGAAACACCATTCCACACAACACAAGACGAAGGAAACCACTTAGGGAATGTGCTTCCCAACCTAGGCTGCGTTAGGGGAAGCAATTTCTGACAGAGTTTAAGATCTGCTGTCAAAAATCATTGCCTGTAGCTAAGATATGAGGAAAAGGGTGGGGGGGGAAATCCTTCCTGACAGGATCACTATCCACCAGTATTAAATTATGGTATTGCTGGTCCAAGCTGTGGAGGAGGAGAAAGATTATTTTGACAACTTCGGTTTCAACTATTAATGCTGCTTTTTGGAAGAGTTGACAGCTGTTGAGGAAGACAAGGGTTGAGAGGTCCCAACCTTGCATCTTCTAGCAGTAAGGACCACTTGGTTTTGCTTCCTAGCACATGCTAGTCTCAGTTCACATCAGAAGTAAACATGTGTCATGTGCTTTCTCATAGAATCATAGGATTGTTTTGGTTGGAAGGATCCTTTAAAGGCCAGCTAGTCCAATGCCCTGCAATAAGCATGGACATCTTCAACTAGATCAGGTTGCTCAGAGCCCCGTCCAACCTGACCTTGAATGTTTCCAGGGATGGGGCGTCTACCACCTGTCTAGGGAACCTGTTCCAGTGTTTCACCATCCTCACCGTAAAAAAGCTCTTCCCTATATCTAGTCTGAATCCACCCTATTTTAGCTTGAAACCATTACCTCCGGTCCTTTCTCTTAACTTCATCTTTAAATTAATTACTGACATGTTGTTAGAAGAGGCTGTTTTGACACCATGTGCCTGCTGTGGCTGCACTGGAAGCTTCCCCCAAGCTACGGAATATGGCAAGGTCTGAGGCCCAAAATGTGCGAGGAAAAGCACATCTCTCCATGACAAAAGACAGAGACATTTTCCTACTGTTCTGTGCCTTTCTGCTACTGTTACTGCCTAAAGCTCTTATTTGTTACTGCATCTGTGGGCAGGAGAAATTAGAGAAATGTAAAATCCCGTACTCCCTGCAAATGCTGGATGTTAATCTAATTGTAAGTCAAGAATACATGCTGAGTGTGCCTGCTCTGGGGTACCTCCTCCCCATATCTCCTTTGAACAGTCTATCTAATTGTGTAATGTGTATAGTGCTTATCTTGTATTCATCAGTCAAGCAGAAAGAAGCTTAAAACCCAGTGGAAAAAAAAATCCCTGATTGTTTCTATTGCAGAACAGCTGCAAGTTGTTGGTCTCATGTGGCATTTCATAGCATTGGAACTGAGGAAACAGCTTTAAAGACAATTCTATTAGCAACTGGCATAGAAACAATGCTGATGTTTGTTTATTATTCCCAATAGCACAGGTTACATCTAACTGACAGTATCAGAAGTCCTTACATTTCCAGGGATCTCTTTCTACCTGCTTCTTAAAACCTATTTCAAGTTCCCACTAATTGCAGGTCATAATTTAAATAGAATGAAAATATTCTCTCTGGAAACTCAAAGCAGCAATGTGCTGTTTGCCTGTTTCAGTTCACAGTGCTCAAATGAAGTACTGTGAAAAATAATAACTTAAGAGAGTGGGAATTCAGCACCTGTCTGAATTTCAAGGCTTTAAGACAATTGAGATGCATTTGAAAATCTTGAGCAGCGTACATCCTTCTCTCCATACAAGAGGCCTGAGCAATGGCAATCACTGGGACTCCAGATCACGCAAAACACCACCTCGGCCTTGGGCAGCATCTGTTGGAGACAAGCAAGCGACAGTGCTAGAAATTAATTACCATGGCCTGAAATATTAAGGCTGCCAGTAAAACCTGTTCATATAAAACTAAAGCTTATGCTGCTTTCTTCTTTCTTCTGGTCCTTTTCAGACTGCCTCATGGTTCTCATTTTATTTCTTTTCTACTGGGGGTATTGCACCCTCAGTAAAGGCTGTAGCAGTTTCTCAGCAACTGGCTGATGTGAGTCTGTGCCCATGCACAGTAGACGTGGCCCCTCGGGAGCCAGCTCCTGCCAAGCCCTTGTCCCCTTTGCACTCCCTGCAGCAGTGGGACCTCTGAGGCACCGAACCTGCCACCTGCCCTTGAGCTAGTCCCAGAAGGGGACGGCTCAATTATTAACACAAAGCTTAAGTCTTTGAATAGAGCCATTCATCGACTGGGAAAATCAGCTGACTCTATCCGCAGGCTGGTAAAGAGTAATGAAATTGTTTCGGAGAACAACTTGCAGAAAAGACTCCTTGAACACAAAAAATCTGGATGCCTGCGGTAAGAAATCATTTAACTCCTCTGTGCATTTAGCCCTCTGCATCTGTATTGGATCCCATGTTGGGTAGATTGGTTTTTTTGGTAGATTTTCCTTACAGTTTGTAACCTCAGAGGGTTGTTGTAACATCCGCAGCGCTGATTAAACAGCATTGTAATCTGCAATGACTTTCAATAGCTGTAATGCCAAGAATAATCGAAAACATAGCAAACTTCTGGTATCTCGGGGGTTCCTGGAGATATGTTAAATTCTCATCAGCAGGCTGGCTGTGAGATTTTAGATGCTTCAACTGCTTGCCCAATAACACGTAGCCCTTATAAATAGCCAATATTAGCATTATCAATTCAGTATCATATTGATACATAAAATACTTGGCAATGTGGTGTATCGTAAACCCACGTCTCCATTTTTAATTTGATTACATTGACATTTAATGGATGTTATTTTCAACATATTAATGTAAGTGCAAATGCTTGGAATACTGATCAAACAAGTTCTGAATAAATGCAGTACTGAGTGAGGACATCAAAATGAGACCAAATAATACAATTTCGTATCTAAGATGAATGCAAAGCAAAAAGTGAGAATATATTGATCTATAGATTTGATCTAAATCTTCCCATTTTAATGAGGTAACATGTAATACCAATGTTGAGGACTTTCAAAATCTGCTAGTTGGACAGTATTGATTTTAAATTACTGTAAATAATTCTATTTCATATTTCAGCGTCCCAGTGAATGTGATGGAAAGGATGAAAATAACACTGCAAAATGTGCTCCATCTTTAGAATTCTTTAGGAAAAAAAAGTTTTATGATTACTCTAAATTATGTGGGAAGTACAGGATGAGTCAATTAGTGTTCTAATAACTCGTAAAGTTCTACTCTCAAATAGGAATGTTTGTCCATGAAAGCCTACATTCTTATACCTACTACAGACTGCACGAATAGTTGCATTTTAAATTATGATAATACTGAGTGACCTGAGGGCTACATACTCTACAACTGTTCCAGATTACCTGAGCAGAAAATAATGAAAATATAAAATGGCTTATCTTGTTGCCCAGTCACACAATGAATTCTTTGAACATTACCTGTAGCAAGAGTCGTGCTTACATAAACACAATCATTTTTAATTAAGTATTGTATGTCTTCGTTTTGCTTTAGACCCATCTTGGGTTGAAATTTTTCTCCTCTTGATAAGCCTTTGCTTGTCAGGTTAACTTCTTATTTGACTACTTGCTGCTTTTTTCACTGAAGTTGCTGAGGCTTAATGGGTTATTTTAACTTTCATCTGACCTCTTGTAGGATTACTTATATGCTGAAAACAAAGCATGTTCTTATGGAAATTGGGGCCTCCTACCTCACCTCTCAGTCTGCAGCCCTATGGCTCTATTACCTTGAGAGATGCTGTTACAGGCAGGTAGGATGCATCTTGCACCTTCAGTTCAGATCATGGCCTTCAGTCACTGTGCTAACCTTTACTCTCCCTACGAAATCTTCCCAGGAGCAAGGCCCTTTCATCTGAAACCACTGTTTCTTTAAAGGTTGTTTTGAGCAGCACTTATTTTTCGCTGTATCACTTGTCAGCTGATTCACAACAACAAGGCTGCATTTGTCATAGCTTTGTTAGATCTTGCTACACTATTGAATATGTCCAGGTGCTGGCTTTAATGAAGTACTTATGTTTCCATTATGCCCGTAATAATATCAATACTCAAGAACTAGATTAAATGAATGAGAAAGCTTAGATGAAGACAGTGGATTTGATTATCTCAGGTAATTGATTTTCTTTGTATGATGCTGTCAATGCTTGAAAGGCCAGGTGGATTAACTGATTCTGTGAAGAACAGGCAGGTTTGTGCTAGTCTTGCATCATACACAATTTTCCAGTTTATTATCAGTAGCACAGTGGAAATGTGTAAGCCTCTGGCTGGGATGTCTCCTGCTGTTTTGAAAGACTTAGTTTGGTAGGTTTTTTACTGGCTCTGAAATGCTCACTTTTCATCATGAGCAGAATGTACCTGTTGAGCTATCAATAAGAAAAAGCCTCTAAGAAGTGTGCTGCTGAGACATCAAGAAGCAGTTTTCACAATCCCCATTAGCACAGTGATCTGTACAGACGTTAATGCTGTGCATCGTGAGGTCTGAGGCCAGAGATAAAGGCCTCTGGCTATTACACGAGGTAAGATAAATATACTGGAGTCAGCCCCAACTGGAAGCAGGACCAGGAGGAGCTGTGAGGCACCAGGCTCACTCTAACCATCCAGCCAGACAAATTTGTTGAGTTGCTTCTGTGTAGTCCTAGAAATAAAGCCAAATTGCTGGGAGGTTGATTTCTCTTCCGCAAAGAGAAGTCGGCATGGTTACTGGACCTTTTCTACCTTCCTCATGAAAGAAGTGGTTAGAAAAGTGCCGCTTTCTCCTGTTCCATCCTCAGCCTACGTAAAGGTCCCACCAGTGTCCATGAATGTAATGAGCATCTTTTTATCATCAACTCTGCATGAGGAACGCTAAAAACTGTAAGAATATATCAAAGTTTTATTTCTTAAGCCCTGTGTGATCTGAGAAACACTAAAAGAATTGATGAGATAATACTGAAACTCTACCTTCACAGAAAATGTTTTTCCAGTCTAAATGGGATTGCACTGTGCTGTGAACATGTATCACAAGGCTACTAGAAGAAAAAATAATTCTGAGAACAGAAAATGCCAAAGGCAGCTTAGAGTTATAGATATACATGACATACAAGAACCTTCTAGTGGAAGTTAATGCAAGTCAACATCTACAGTGGTCTTAAATGCCACATAGATTCAAAATCATAGAGTAATTGATGAAATGGGAATGAATTATCTTCAATGTCTCTTTTAATGAACTCAGGAACAGTCCTTGGGATATGAAGAGCTGAGGCTCAGAGCCTCAAAGTAACACCATTTTTTAAAAGTTCATATATTTTTAGTGTATTCCAAATGCTAATGTTTTTTTAGCTTGGTTTTTATTGCTTTGGGTTTTGTTATTCTATAGCACTGCTTCTGTCCTGTAGTCGTCTTCTCTTCTGCTCTTTAAGTGTATTACAGTAAAGGCTCAGAATTTAGATTATAAATCATCCTTTAATACTTCAAGTTATGCAATTACTGTTAGTCTCCTGGTCTGATTTACATTATGATAAAGCTGAGTAATAAAGTTGTATATGGTCAGTTTTACAGTCTAATTCCCAGGCCATAGGAATACTATGGCTCTGCATTGAAGTGGGGAGCCTGGAAAACCAACGTAGTTGGGCAAAATGTTTTACTCTTGGGTCTGGGCTGATGGTAAACAGCTGGAAAATAGGAATTGTCTGTAATATCTAACTTACGAGGAGCAACATTACGAAACCACAGTTCCTGTATTTGGCCTGCAATCTCTGGTGTCGAAAAAGGTGTCTGGGATGATTTTTTTTCCTGTGACTTGAGGTGTCGTCATCTCTTCCCTGGAGCCCAATAAGGTTACGTTCAGGATTCTGCCTTTCTTCTGAGAAGGTAGACGATCTGATCTTCTTTCCATGTTTATTTGCATGAAACTTTGGATAATTCAATATATTTGAGACCAATTATCTATCAAACCTGAGACAAATGAATAAATTCATTCAAAAGTAATCAGTTGGGAACTCACAGGCTAATGTATCAGCATTTATGTGTGTATATACCATACACTTTATTTCCCTAAGCAACTAGTTTGAAAAAGACTGCAAAGCTGCAGAATTAGTGACTTTTAACAGTGAAATAGAAGTTAAGGTTTTGTCAGCCCTGTAATGACAGTATGATTATACAATGTCTAGTCTCTTGACAATGCAGAATTACGTGTGATAACTTTAATAGCTCATGTGCTGACATTTGAAGAATTTGAAGAAGCAGCATTAGGAATATCTCTGAAGTAATATAGAATTTTTCAGGAATTTTATTAAAAATTAAATCAAAATAGAAAAGGTTATTGCACTGTGTGCAGCAAAAATTTGAAATCAGTATAACATTGTAACAGTTTTGATTAATCAGTTCTGCAATAGATGTTGTTCCATAGTTTAGTTTTTATTGTGCCGAAATACATAAAAACTAAAAATATTTTGGGTAGCTACAAACCTAGAAATTTGAAATGTTGCCTCCTGGAAATGAAATAGAATATGAAATAATGTCTGCTTTCTATGAATAAAAATTTCTCAAATGAGTTCATGTACTGCCATCATGTAAAACAGCCAATATTAAGGAAACACCATTTACAGTACATTGATTTATTTTAAGGTTGTATTATAATACAAAAATGAAATCTGAGGGGTTCGGCCCAAGCTGCAATTCTAGGTTACCAGTTCTGCCCATTTTCTTATGGGCTATTGTTTTTCTGATCAGTCTGAGACAGAAATGTGAAAAGAAAATGAAAACGTCAGTTCAGACAGAAAAGAAGTTTCTGATGTCACACCCTTATTCATAGATCACAACTCTTTGACACTTCTACATATCTGACTATGTCTTACTGAAGAGTCTCTAATGTTCACTACAGAGCAAAGCAGACATAAGCATGTACAGAAAATCAGGTCTGTACAGGTTCTCTTTTGTGTCCTGAAATTCAGTAATTGATTAGAGAACTATACAGACTACAGGGAGGAAAAAGGATCTGGGCTTGAAATAAGTGAAAGCTATTATTTAACGCTTCTGAAATTGCAGGTTTTGTACTTCTTTACAGATGTTGGCACCTATTTAAGTGAATGAGAAATCACAGTTGATTCCAAGATGAATACTTTGATTAAATCATGTGCTCTGCTGAATTGATTCAAGAGTTATCTTAAAAGTAAGATTATATATAGTATTTAAGTACAGAGGATAATGATTTCTAAGGTGTACGTTATATCAGCAAAACATCTAGTATAATACTTTAAAATCAAATATATACTGTAAAATATTGGTTTTCCTGGATATGTGTGTTTCCATATGTTTATATAATGGAAAAAAGACAAATCGGGCAGTTCTGACTTATTTTCAGTCACTGTGTATCTATGAAAAAGACATATCAAACCTGTTTGTCACTAATTAAGAAGGAATAATTACTATTGTAGTTGCTCATCAGTACCTATTGTCTTCCCATACTCAAGTAAATGTTACTGGTGCGGGTACTTCATCTTTTTATTTCCTGAAAGTGCAATGCTGCTTATGATAGCGACACACACAGTGGATGGGAGACAGGTCACTTAAAGGAAAATCAAGACCATTTGATTCTTTTTTTCGAGGAAAATGTTCGTATTAATGGCGATTTGCTGTACCTGCTGAGGGTGGCAGTGTGGCACCATCCTCAAACCCTCCTCTGCTTCAGCAGCCTTTCTGATTTTGTAGAGCAAACAGTGCACTGATCCTGCAGCCTCCTAGCCTAGGACGCGGGCTCCCGCTGATTACAGACTAATTTAGCAAGACTAATTCAGGTGAGGTGTTTACAGCAGTATCTGTAAACAACAATTTAAAAAGTTAAGAAGTCAAGTCATGAAAAAGATTGGCCAAGGCAAGGTGTGGGTGGATTATCACCAGAGACGGAAATTCCAGCCCCAGGAAAAGACCAATAGTTTTAGCTTTTAAGGAAAATACCTTTCCTAAGGAGCTGGTGGCATGTAAGGGTTTTGCTGACTTGGCAGCCATGAAGAATCCGAGGTCAGCACGCCGTCGCACATAACCAGCTCATGTTCCAAATGGCTGATACACCTGCAGGAGCAGGACAGATGATGAGCTACTGACACAAAGCTGTTCAATAACTACACACTGATGTTGAAAATATGTGGAGTAATGCAAAATTTGAATCTTTCTCTACAGTATTGACTGCGGATGAGGTTAGTTTATGGCCAACGTCGCTTACAGGTGCAATAGTTTATTTCAGTCAGGAGCTTTATGTAAGTATTCCCTTGTAGATATGTTTACATATCCCTTATCTAACCAGCTGTTGGTATTACATGAATAATTCTGCTTGTTTGAGTGTTACGGGTGTTTCGGTAGTTCAAGGTGGGACTTCTGTCTTTGTAAACACCATAGGAAACTCTGGCTTAGTTATGCAATATGAGCAGTTAGCATGTTGATAAAACTTTCTTTAACTTATAACGAAAAAATTGAAGTTAACTTTTCTGCCTGTATTAATGAAAAGACTGTCTAAGCTATAGGGAAAATGAATTTTATCATTTAGATTTTAGTGGATATCACTTGAAATGAAACGACAACTTACAGAAGCTCCACCACAAAACTCATTTTATTAGAGAGTAACTTCTTTCCATGATAGCATCTCTATGATGTAACAAATTTAGGTTCTTTTCTAACACATCCTTGTGAGAGTTCACATTGAACGAAACAGTGCATTTGCTCCTGTTGATTTTGAAGATAACTTGAGACAATGATTAATATTATAAATGGGGAAATTAGTGTAATAAACTTAAGTTGGCAAAATAGGACACGCTGAGTATTCAGGGCCTTGTATAGGCCATTTTCTTCAGTGATTTAATGTAAGTGAAAATTCAAAGTAACAGAGCTGCAGCTTGGAAGTACGCCAAGAATTTTAACCTCCGCAAGAAAACTTTCACTAATAAGTCAGGGGAGGTTCTTATTTGCTTAAATACTCTCTATTAAACATTAATTGACTTTTAAACAACTACTGTTAAACCTTAAATAGATATTTGCTTCAAGTTATAGACTATTTTTTTTAAGACTTTTGCCAAACTGATCTAGGTTTGTTACCATGATAAAGATTTTTCTAAATACGAATTGAATTCAAACCCACACGCAGGGCATTACTACTGTGTGTGAAGGTAAACAAGGCATACTGGAAAAAAAAAAAAAATCCTGTAAGTTGTATACTAAAAACCTTCACAGGCTGAAGGGAATAGACTAGGAATAATTGTTAAGTTTAAAAAACTAAAGTACTTGCATGCAATTTATATTGTTAGCTTTAAACCAGGTCTTTAGCAGTATTTCTGCATTTGTACACTACATAAGCCAAGTGTTGCAACTGCCAGTGCCATTTATGCCAGCCAAGTTGTGCTTAAGCAGTGGAATTATTAATATACCACATGCAGTTAAGAGACTGAAGATCTCAAAACCTTCCCATCATGGTACTGGCTGAGTTGTGCCCAGTGTCGCCATAACGGGAGAGCTCTCTGCTAGAGATTGGAGGGTTGCTAGCACTTCAGGAAAAAGATTATAAAATTACTTGCTAGAGCAAATATTTTAATAAAACCTTCCATTATTTAAACTAACATATTGATGAAACAATTTAATTTTTTGAGCCAAAATACTATGGCTGAAAAGTTAGTTTAGATGGAGGAGCTGTTATTTTTATCTGACGTACCAAATGTCACCGTTGTGCTTGAAGTCATTGCCTCAGTATTGACAGTCTTATGTGAACATCTCTGGAGACCTTTACTTTGTGAGCTATGTTATTGTATTCAACCTGCAATATTCATATTCTAGTCTCTAGAATTAAAAAAAAATAATTACAAATGCTTATGTTCCTGTTTCTGTAGTATGATGTAAATGCACATAATTCAGTTATACTAATTCTTTTCATGGAGTAGTAGTATTTTGGCAGATCGAAAGTTTTGAATATACAAGCTAAACATATCTTGCAGAACACTGAGTGGTAAGTTAGCATTCAACTACCGACATGTTTTTTAAACATCTCAAAATACTGGATTTCACTCTATTTAGAAGTGCTTTCTTTCAAAAAGTTTCTGCTAATCACTTCTCTGAGCCTGAAGTCACCCCAGATATTTAAGCTTGGATAGGTCAGGAAGCAGCTTCACCTGCTACAGCTTTTTTGTTTACTTTTACCATCACCTTCTTAAAGAAAATAGGATCGCATCTGCAGTAAAATTCTTGAAATATTTCTGATTTGTTTGCATATGTGGCTGTATTTCTTTCTATTTGCTGTGGGAAGGGGGTGGGGAAGCATCTGCCACTTACTTTCCTTTCAAGTCAGACTGTAAGGCTTTTAAGGTTAAGTAATTATGTTTTTATGGGGAACTTGAGGATAATACAGTAAATAAGTAATTCCCAGTCTGTGACATAAAAGCAATAAGCCTTTCAGGAACTATCAAATGCAGCTCTGAAATGTGACGATAACAATGGGAAATTCTATCACAAATAAAAAGATTTTACAAGGTAAAGTAAAATCCATGTAATCCATGCAGGGGCTTTCCACAAGTAAGTCAGAGAAGCCCAAGCAAGTTTGTGTTTTGCTTCTCTTTTATTATACTGCTTAATTTCCACATTCAGAAAACTCTAAGCCCAAAACTGGCCATCCAGTGGCCAGTTTTAACCTGCATTAACTTTAAAAGTGATGAACTTCAGTGCAGGTTATTGGAGGGAACTAGACTGAAGCAGAGGTAGACCCAGAGCGTTTCCATAGCTCCCACAGAGCCAAATCTAACTCAAAAAATGCATGTAAAGGGGCAAGAGTGTCATGCCATCCCTGATGCTGCTGCTTTCTGACCAGCATGGAGGAAACTTGCTGCTTTGCCATGGGACTTACAGCAAGAGTATATCAGACAGCGTTTACACATCAAAACATGTAGAGAATATTTATACAAGACAGTTCACTTGGAAGCATGCAACAGCACAAACCAAGACAGACAAAATGTCTGGATCGATCTCTCCCACACATTTCTGACCATTTGCACTGCTCTCTCCAGCAGCCACAGGCAGCCTGCAGGGCAGCCCTCAGCCTGGGAGGGTCTTGCAGCATGGAGCTGCCCAAGGACGTGGACCAAACTGCTCCCGGGTGCTTTATGCTATGCCAAGTCTGTGACTATACCCACACCGCAGAAAAACAGTGAACTGCAAATGTCTGTTAACCCATGGACGCTCATTGACCAAAGGTGAGGTCTGGATAGAGTCATCTGTTAGTGAGGCATGCAGAGGGTGAGCTGTACAACACTTGCATGCCCTTGTCGCTGTAGCCCATACAGGCATATTGCATAACTGCTTGCAGCTCCTTAGTGCAGATGCTTGCACAGTCTTAGGCAAGTCCCTGTCTCTGAGCTTCCCTGAGAAGTGACTTAAATTCTAAAAGGATGTTTGTTTCTTTCCAAGAAATTGCAAAAATGCCATTCTGATAAAAACAGTGATGGTGACGCTTTAAACAGCTGTGAACAACTGAGGGAGGTACAGGCAATCCTGGAAAGCGCTATGCTTTGGAGATGCTTCTGAAATACCATCCCACCTCCTCAGTCTGTAAAAAGACCACAGGCCTGATAGAGGCATGTGGACATGTTGCAAAAAATCACAATATTTCACTGCACCATCTGGGCAATGCTTGTTGCAGTTATCTCTTCTGCAGAGGAAATAAGAAAGGCCTATAGAAACCCTAAATTAGGAGACTAAAGAAACAGGCAGTCAAAGAACAGCTTAATGCTGTAATTCTTTTGCTTTTGTTAAGAATCTTGAACATTACAGCAGGAATTTTTTTTTTTTACATAAACTATCTCTTAATGAATCTCACAGCTTTTAAATATTTGTTTCAACAGTAACCTGGAGTGAGCTGCTTAGTCCCCAGCAGCCACACAGCAGCGCAGTTAATGTGGTCAGTGTCCTACGCGGTGGCGCTCAAGGAGGTGACTTGGCTGCCATTTGTTTCGAGTTTCCAACTCCAGCCTGAATGACCAGTACTATTTTACTTCTGTGCTGGATTTTGGCTGAAGTCCTGAATTGCTCTTGAACTTGGATTTTTTGAAGTGTGATTAAAGGATTCAGACCAGGACACAGTGAGAAGTGCCTGAGGAACGGCGTTTGGCTGGTTGGCGTTAGGATTTTGTGCTGCAGGATTTCTTTCGCTGCTCGTCCTGTCCTTGCTGCTTTCTTTTTATAGTCATGTTAACAGTTCTGTAGAGGGCAAGGTGGGTTTATAGATTTCCTTTTTGAAAGGGTAATTGAGGGAAGGACTCAAGGAAGATGTTCTTTCAGGAGTTGCTTGGCTGATGGATTCATGAGTATGCCAAAGGTACAGAAGACCACCTGGAAAGGGATACTGAAACGAGAGCAAGAAGGTAAAAAAGGGATTGTGAACAAAACTGCATGAGTCTAGAGAGGTGATACTCATTACTGGTGAGGGGACCTGTCCTTCCCTCCTATAAATTAATGGTAGGGTCAAGTTGTCTTTATTAAATCAAACTTAAGGGATGGATCATAAATATCTAACTTCCACTGGAAAAAGATGATGAAAATTACCTGGAAGAATTCTAGTAGAATTCTCATTTCCTGGGAGACTTGTACAGATGTGGGCTTAAATAAGTAATTTTAATATTAAGTACTGCATTTCTGCATTTTGCCATTCCTGCATCCCAGGGAGTCAGCTGGAAATAGGGTCAATCTGCAGAACTTTTGGATTCACACCTTGGGGTGAAAAAAGGATGAGGAAAAATACGGGGGGAGGGAGGGGTGGAAATCAACAAATTTCCTTCAAATAAAGAATTGATTACTAGTGAGGAGATAAGAAAAATATTATGTAGTTTAAACAAGTTCAGTTATTAGAACACTAGCAAATACTCTAAAAACTAAAGACAGTAAATGTTAGCATTCTGCAGGTGACCAATAAAATTCATTTTATCAAAGTAGCTTTTAAATGATTTTTTAACTATAAATCTTGCCATAGAAGAAATGCAGCCAAACAAGACTTTTCATGAATGAGTGCATTATACAGTAGACTTTCAGCTTGTCATAGCTGTCCATTGCTGCTATCATCTTTCAAATGATAAGTATATTAAATATGTGCAAAATGTTTGTCCGATCTCAGTTATCGGCAGTCATTTAGAGCAGCGGTGGTACACTGCTACATAAATTATGCAATGCTCTGGTATACTGTAAATGCTGTCACATTTAACTGGATACTACATCTGGAAACAATTTAAAGCAATATTATTACTGTTTTTTCTAAAGAAAAACAAGTCTTCATGCTTAAACTTAGTTTAGCAGCATTTCATTCAGAATTTCTTAGACATAAAAGCACACCAATTATAACAGATGGGAGATGCTGTAAATCCTCTCCAGAGAAAATAAACACATTAAAAACTCAGATGAAAAAAGCCTGACGTAAAAATATGAAAAGAGAAAATATTTTTAAAGAGAAAAGGACTACGAGGAAGTGAGAGAAGAAAGTAGTTAAAAGGGAAAGAGCAACTAATAGATGGGGGAAGGGAGCAAAGGAAAGTGAAACATTAAAAAATTAAAGAAAAATTAATGCTGAGGGAGGAGCTGAAGGATGGCAATGGGAGCAATGTAAGAAAAGACTGACAGCTTGAGGTTGGCAGTGTTTGTGTTTGTACATGCTAATGTAGCTCCCTGCCAGTTATTCCAGGAGCTGTGTACGTTTAAGTGAGAGGTTGCTTTGGGAAAATGCATTTTTTTATTTCATACTGCTGGGCGGGCCTGTGTCACAGTGGTAGGTAATGCTTTTCCCTGAATTCCAGACTGTTCTTTGAAACAGAGTATAAGAAAAAAATAATAATGAAAAGCACTCGGAGCAAAAGAGAAGCAGAATAGACTGGGGCTATTCTGCCAGCACTCAGAAAAAAACATTTTTTCCCGCCACAAAGAACCCTATTGTTCCTACGTGAAGTATTTAATTTTTCCTGCATTTAAACCAAGTTGTCTTCAAGTCTGTTTCCTTATGCTGGTGAAGCATGTGCCAGTCACTGCAGCGGTGTACAGTGGCACAGCTCCAGGGATGAGCTGACCTCTGCGGTTTCCAGGGTTGTTCAGTCATTCTCGGTCTGCTTACATTGATTTTGGTGGAGGAGGGTGGGACCTGCCCTTTGCAATTGGGAAACCTCACCACATGTTCAGCATATTAGAGCTGACATTATGTGGGAAACAAGCCCATAAAGAAATCTGAGCATTTTGGGAGATGTTGGATGTTGAAGACTGATATCCACACATAGACTTCTGGTAAATCTTATTAATGACTCTTTGGCGTATTTGTTTTCACATAGGCTTTGTCGTGAAGTGTTCAAACTCAAGATTTCATTTGCTCTGAGTTAGGAAACTTTGTGTGCGTGGGTTTCTTTTCGTAGATAACAAGAGTTAGGCAAGTATCACTGTGCGATGCATTTACCTGGTATGGCATCAAGACGGGGACGTCTTCAGCAATATTAGAATAAGTTCTCCTTTAATGGGCAGAAATGAAGCTGCTATTAATATATGCAAACTGTTACTAACAGGTAACTACTTACACAGTACTTTGAATTATTTCCTCCTACAATCACACATACTCACACACTTGCGCTCGTTACCCAGTGAGAAGGTGAAGAGGGCTGGCATGCTACTGTGTTTGCTCCAGCAGACAAGTTTGGCATATTCATAATAGAAGAAACCAAGAGAGGAGTATGGGGGGACTGTCAGCACAAAAATATGATTTAACAGGACTAAACAATGTGGAATTTTGATGCCGTAGCACTTTTTGCTGAGCACTTCTGCCTGTGACAACAGCCTGAAGAATATAATTTATGAGGAGTGTATAAAGAAACGTGGGACCCCAGAGAAATTACTGTCTTCTTCAGTTCAAGTTCAGGCTGTCACTTGGAACTTCTTGTCTCAATACTGCAAATTAAACTTAAAACAGTGGATGGTTTTCTTGAAAGCAAGTGGAAAACTCCCTTTTCGTTGAGTCAAGCTTAGTTTTTAAAGATCGTATACTTAAGGTTCCCATACATCTTTGCAGGTCTGTGTAATTTCTTTGGACATATGGAGTATAAATAAAATAATATAAAAAAAATTGCTCCAGGGTAATATAGTTTAATTTAGTAGTACTGTAGTTTCACCCATAAGAGGATGAAATATCTGAAATCTCCAAAGTGCACTGACCTGGAATATTTTTATACTGTGTGGTATTGTTGCTTGGAGAAGTTTCTTGACGCTAAAAATAATTATTTCTACACTGTTTTTTTTATCTCCAAGGTTACAAAATCTTTTTAACCTAGGCATAATTAAGATTATACCTACAGGATATATTTTTAGAATGCTAGATTTTGTGTGATGTAATGTTCCGGTAGACATAGCTGAGTTCTGAGGAAGTCTGCTCCATGTGACAGTTAGCAGTAGAAGTGAAATCAGTAACGTCTGTAGGCAGTTGTTTCCTTTTGCAGCTTTTAGTGGTGGTCCAAAAATTTTGCTTAATGACCCATAGGTCTTTAAAGACCAGCTATCAATTTAGAGAAAGAAGCTCCATGTTAACCTTAAATAAGAATTTTGAAATCTGAGTTAAGAAGTTGGAAATTTGACATTCCCTAACAGGTTTGAAACTAGAATTATTCATTGAATTAGGTTTTTAGACTATTTTCTTGTTTCAAAGTCTTTTAAGTAGTAGAATGAAAACCATAAAGTAAATTGAATTGATGTGCCTTTTTGTTCAGATAGCTTCACTGAAGGCTAAAAACTTTTTTTTTTTTTGGCATGTTGTGTTCTAATGTTTAATTATTTAATTCTGTAAGGGCGCGGTCCCACAAAGGCCTCATGAAAGCCTCTGATCCAGATAACAGAACTGCTATCCTAAAAGTACGACAGTAAGACTCTGGCGCATGTCAGATAATTGTTCTGCAGAGTTTTTAAATTAATATCTTCTTGCAAATTACTCTTCTGACCATCAGCCAGTTATCCATCCCTCGCAGGGCCTTGCTGGGTGCAGCAGTACTAGGGCTGCCCAGCGTGTGGGCAAGGCCGGAGCCGGGAGGCAGCAGCTGATGTCCTGCCTCTCTTTCCACATCCCTTCCCGAGCAGGGCTGGTCCTTCTCCAGCCGTGCCATGCTCCTCACCTGAGTGTCACCCAGGGCTGCCGATGATGGTGAATGCAATTGCTGCCACAGAACAAAGTATCTGCTAGAAATATCACCAGCGGGAACTGAATAGGTTGTTAATTCCTTATTCCAAGCGTAGAGAGCATGCTTGGGAAAGAGTAGCACCGTACAAATAGGGTCTTGTCTGTAAATGAGAACTGATTTCAGGGCCTGCTAGTTTGTAACTTAAGCTAGTTAAGGTACTTAATTTGTGAGTGCTGGAAAGTGGGTTTCGTAAGTAAGAGCATTTGAAATGTGATAGTTTCCTTGGAAAAGAAACTCTCGTGCAGGAATTCCTTAAAAAGACAGTCAGCCACATTTGCCCTGCCCTTCATAAATGTTTTCAGTTGGGAATATTTTTCAGACCTGAATATTTCCTTCTCCATACCTATCCACAGAATTCCATCCCCCTTGCAACTTCCTTTTTCCAGAGGGTGCTTGGGGAAATACTGAAATAACTATTTCATATGTACAGAAATAATAATACTGAAATAACTATTGTAGGAAGTAGTTTATTCAATAAAATAAATTCTATTAAATCAATTATCTATTGGTGCTCTCATATTCAGACAGGCTGAAGGTTTGAAGAGTTAATGATTTAATGACAGAATGAGAGATACTGAGATATTTAACTTCAGAAAAAAAATACTTTCCATTTGAAAAGACTCAGCCATCTGATGATGCTGAGATGTAGAAAGGCTATTCCTAGAACCTAGACTTTTGGATAAGAATATACTTACACATTTCAGTAGGTGAAGACGCTGTTGAGATTATATGGGAAAACACCGACAATAAAAATGACAGTTTAAGCTGGATGCAAATTTGGAGATAGGTTCATGGAAAAAGTGGATGAAGGATGCTTCCTGGATGCTTAATGATTAAAGCTTACATTTTGGTATATAGAACAGCTCAAGGAGAAAAAGGTAAATGTGCTTTGAATTTATATAGGCATATGCAGTAAGGAGGCAGGTCTGTACCTTCATTACAGATACGTACTGGATAAGGAACATAGTGAACATAATGTTGAAGTTAATCCCTTGGAGCTGGTGATGGAAAAAGGAAGTTCACTGAAACAGAATGATTGGAAAGCCATTTCTATTATGCAGTTGATATACATGAATCTATGGACCCCAAACTGATCCTCCTCTGTTAATACATGCACAAATTCTGTATTTCATAAAATTACAAGTTACTTTCCCAGTTTAGGATTGAGAATGAAGCTTGATACATCTGGAACTAATCAGACCTAACCTTTTTCCCAAATGTATAAATCAATGCAAGTACAAAAAAAAAGAAGTTTTGCTTTAAACATAAACAGTTGCTCAATTCTTTCTACTAATTAAAGGAGAATTGAAATGGGATTAAGTAGTCTTTATATAAGCAAAAATACTAGAACCTGTGAAAGTAATAACTGTCAATCACCAGTAAACTATCATATACCACTTTCTAAAATTCAGAATGACTTTGAAGTCTCTGTCCTTTTTCTCCCCATTTCTGTCAGTCTGTTGAAGTGCAAAACTGAAAAAGAGAACACAAAACCTCCCAGAGACTAAGTAAAGATGACCACACTGAAATGCTTGTATCCAGAGTCATTTAAGGCATACATAAATTCCCATGGAGAAAAATCTCATAGCGAGAATCTGAAAGCAAGTCTGAAAATATCTGAGAACTCACATCTCTACAGATAGTTCTCCGTGCTGCTCATGGACATGCATAAACTCAGTGCAGGCATGTACTGAAATGAGGTGGAATGTAAAGAGGGCAGCAGGTTTTTACAGTTGCACAGATTTAGCAGTTTCCCTTTTGGTAAAGGGTAGTAAATAGTCCACCACAAAGTGGTGCTTAATTATCTCCCACAACAAAGCCGGCTTTCTGTAGCTGTGTTGGAAGGGAGAACAAATTATGCTTCTAGAACACAGCAAAGCAGGTGGGCTGAATTATCATGGGTATATTTATGGCTATGGTTAACAAACATATGCAAATCAGAGATGCTTGGGATTTTTAAGATCTCTCCCTTTTTACCACTGTCTTCAGATAAGTTGACTGGATCCACCCAGAGGGACTCTCTTCTGCTGTTGACTGACATCTGATGGACAACGTGTCTATGTGCTGCCACTGGTTTTCCTCTGCGGATGCTCACTTATTAAAGAACAAATCATTTAACAGAGGGTGAGTGGGTAGTGGGTAGTCAGGCTGAATGCAGACATTGAAAGAAAGTATTTATTTTAAAGTTACTCTTTTTCATTTTATGCATATTTTCCACATTCTGTCTACCTTTGTTCTTTAGAAGAAATATTAAAATTGAGTGACTTAATCTGGTCTAAATACATTTGGGTTTTTTTTGAACGTAGGTGCTTTGAGGTGATTTGTATATTTATTTTTGTCTTAGCTACCGATGTGTTGCATGACAAATTAAGATTTAATAGGACAAGAAATAATTTTGGTAATAAAACCATACAGAGGAGCTAGTCATAAAACTATCTTCTTTCTTCAGTCTTAAGATAGCAGTTATTCAAGGCCTACATGCATGTCGCTAATTTATTTTTCTTATTTTCTTTCGATAATTTACTAAGTTTAGGTAGCATTTTGAAGTTCTGTTTGTTAGACAGGGAAACTGATACTCACTATCTTCCCTCATCAATTGGTGGTGTATTTACTGCAGATTTTTCTGATATTTGTTTCTTCTCTATTTTTTTCTTGTTATATTCTCTTAGAGCTTTGAGGATATTTTTTCTGTGGTTTTCTTTTTTTTTTTAATTTCTTTTAATGAAATCTCTTTCCATAAGCCTCGCCTATTTCACTTTACAGCACTCTTTTTCTTTTTTTCCCTTGGTATTGGTGGCCCCGTAACATGGAAACCGAGATTTAAGAGATGAAGGTGGCTGTCAGTCAGCTGCTGCTGAGCGCTCTGTCTCCTGTAACCAGGAAGGGCTCCCTGCTCTGGGGGAGCATCAGAAAGTTGGGAATTTTCACTTTGCTAAGACATTACTAGGGATTGTCTGCCACTCCTATCTGATAAAACAACAGGAAGATAATAAAAGACGCAAGCCATAAGAATAAAAGATCAAAGGAATCAGCAATACCACCAACACTAGTGTATTTTCTAAAAAACAATAATAATAGTTTTGCCTAGCTCTGTTCCCAGTTGCTTGGAAGGAAAAGTAAGAGCTCTGCCAGCAGAGAAGTACGAGTGTGCTCTGTAAATATGATGACTAATGGTCTGAGAAGCAGACTTATAGGGAAGGGTATTGCCTATGTTTGGGACTGTGATGGCTTTATTAAAATTACTAAGCAAATTGAAGAGTCTCTGGAATTTGGTTTAGCATATTTGCAGCTGACATGGGTAAAATATCAGGTGCATGAAATAACCGGAGCAGAATGAGCAACTGGTGTTGACTTGGATAATCAACAGTATGACACGTTAATTTCTTAGGATATACATATCTTTTTTACACTAAGGTGTAGAGCTTGTGAAGACTACTTGGTTTTGCTTTTAGTATGTTAATGTATCTCCGTAAAGTTAAATAAAGGTAGTGACAGACTCTTTAATTATATTATGAGATAATAGCACTAAAAGTACGTTGAACCTATAGAATATGGTATTGCAAGCCTGTTATGGAGTTACACCTAATTAATAGATAATTTGCTAATGAATATGTATTGGTTGGCATTTTAAGGTGTTAAAGAATGGTCCTTTGGTACTGCTCCTTTCAGTGCCCATCGTTCGTGTTGGCTGAGTGTGGGAACTTGTTTGCGTGTTTTACTGAAGTTTTGTGGACTTCTAAAAATAAGGGTCTTAATTTGTTAGATTTGTTCCTCTAAACAGTCATGGCTATTGAAGACAAATTGTATTTTTACAAAATAAGTGAAAGAAGTTAACTAGAAAAATGATTCACCTCTACAAACAAAAACAGGAACTTTTTTTTTCAGTTTCAATGAACATCATTACCTGTGTGTTATCAGTTTTGTAGCGATCACACAAAAGCAGTAAATAAATAACTAACAGGTTGGTCTGCAAATGCGTCATTTGAGCACTATGATTCTTGTACCACAACAATAATAGAGATGGACAAAGGTTATGAAACTTTAATATTAACGGAGAAGGAAACAGCCAGAGATGATAGCGGGGTACTGGCTGAATAACAGACAAGCCAGATGGTTTTATCTGTTGCACTTCAAAAAAAAATTGCATCAGGACATCTGAGGAAACCACATCAAAGTGGAAGAGGAACCAGAATACAGTCTGATGCAAGAAGCAGAAAAGAAATGAAAGGACTTGTACTGGTGCTGAACAAGAGAGGAGACAGTAATTTTTACTTATGACCAAAAAAAGATAGAGAAGAAATGCAGTAAAAAATATGTTATTTTTGAGATGATATACACGTTTTAGGTGACAAAGTCTGTGAATATCAATATAGAGACAGCATTGTGGCATCCTCTGAGAAGAGGGTAACAAATATTTAAACCAAGACAAGGAACTAAGATGAAGGAAAGCAACTTAAGTCATTTGTATACATAATGCATTTCATAAGTTTAAGGCCAAGAAGCAATATTTGTTTGCAGCAAGATGAAGCTGAAGGTCATCTCATCTTTTTACATAAATACCAAAAGTCATTTTTCCTTCTTCAGAGAACTGTATTATTTAAAAATAATGCTCAGTGCACACAGACAAATATTGTACATCTTGTTGCTTGTTTGTCTGTTTCTTCAGGAGTCATCCAAGAGATTTGCTCATCACAAAGAAAGTGGTTTTGGGTATCTAAATTAAGCACTTGAACTTCAGCTATTGCAGAGGAACCTGGAGATGTGGGGAGAACGTGGCCTACCGTGTTGTGAAAACTGTCAAATCTGAGGTGATTGCAATGTGAGATGAGTGGGCCAAGGAGCAAAAGCTATTAAAAAAAAAAAAAAAATCTTGGCACCATTAGCGCTTTTGGTTATTTGTCTTTTTCTAATGTCTGGCCCCTCTTCTCTGCCTTCCTTTCCAGAAGGAAGCGGTCTTAATCACTTGAAATAACTTCCATTTGTAGGGAATTCCACTCGCTCTGGTCCTAGCAATTTAACGTGTTCACTATCTTTCTGGAGTCCTTCACTGTTTATCATCTGTTACAGAGATGCTGGGGATGGAGGGCTGGGTACCTGCTGCGCCCCTTCCCAGGGCTGCCAGCTGGTAGGTGGTGACATGAACCAGCACACCAGGGCTAAATGTCTAGGAAAGCCTGAGGAATATTCAGCCTATCTCTGCTAAGGCAAATGTTTACACACAAAGCTTCTTGAAGCTGCCACGCTGCTCTGTTGCTTAAACATACAGAGAGCACTATGTCGTCATCTACATACATACCCTCAGGCCATGCCCCTAAGCAAACACAGACATGGATGACTTCAATTTTGTTCTTGAGATTGGTGATGTGACGGCCAGTTTCTGTTTAAAATATTTCAGATGTTTTCATACCAATTCTTTCCATGGAAACAAACTACTTCTTATGTTTCTAATGCCCAGAGGTTCATTCCCAGACTCCCTGACTCTCTTTTCCTGTGGCTGTTTCCTTCCCTCATCACAAAGCAAAGAGGTTCTGGCCCTGGATTCCAGCCTTACTGTCTTGGTTCCTTCTGTCTCTAGTTTGCTGCAAATGGAGCTTACATGTCGTGGTGCTCACTCACTCTTACTCCTTTTCTGAGTCCCAAAGGCAGCATTCCTTGTCTGCAAAACAGCAAGTTTTTGAGTCTATGAAGTTTCATGGTTTGACACATGCAAACACACGCACAACTTGTGTAAACTTAGAGGAGCAAGAAGTGTAAACTTAAAGGAGCAAGATGATTGACACTAAGCTCTTACTATGGCTAGGAAGAAGATGGATATTTAAGATATATTTTGTTCCTCCAAAGTTGCACAGGATGCTTGGTTTTGTCCTAGGAGTAGGAGAGTGGCACTCCTCTTTTGCTATTCTTACCCCCTGCTCAAGATGTGTGGAAACTACATTCTGAGCTCCCTGGTTTCCTCTTTTTTTTATTTCTGTGTTTTCAAGCTTCCTCCTCAAGCTGTCTGGAGCCTTATCTGAGTACAAATGCCTGCTTCCGGAGCTGCTTTTTTTTCCTCGTTTTGTTTTCTTATGGAAATGACTGCAACACAGAATCCACTTTGCCTTTTTGCTGGTTTGTGGATTGCAGGCAGAGGTTTGCCCAAAGGCAGGCAGAACCAAACTGCTCTGGCAAATCTGGACCTGACTCCCTTATGGAAGAGGAAGTCTGCATCTCGTGTCACATGAGGCTACAAAGTCCACTGTTCCCCTCCTCTGTCACAGACAAAAGGGGAAAGTTTCTTTCATCACTGTCTCTTACACCTAAACTGAACAGCCGCAAAATAGTGTGCAACATCATTCTCTGCTCCTGTAGCTGCGGAACTACTACGCACGTATTTATCAGTCCATCGCTTAAACCAGATCATCTTCAACTTAGAAATGTTTCCCCTAGCTCTTTGAAGGACCTGGATGTTTTTAGGTGTAGAAAACCATAACTACCTGTCACAGTTCCCAGCCACCATTCCCCATGGGGCCCTTACACTCCAGGTGACAACTTCTTGTGTGAAAACATCACTGCGTGTTTCATGGTCACTGACTAATGATGGTCCATCCTTCCCCATAAACATTTCATCTCTCTCAGTTTGAAGCTGAACTTCCTCAGACAAAAAAAGCTGCCACTTATATGTGCAAACTTATATAAAAGAGCTTATTGTAGTTGGTCAGGTATGTACGTATTAAAGGATATGAAACAAGTCAGTTCAAGCATCCATGAGAAGTGTTAGACATGACTTGAAGTCGTATCTATCTGTCTTTGAGAGGGGCCCGTAGCAGGTATCTTCCACTTGTTAATTTGGACTCCTCAGCCCTTGGGTGACCTCTTTGAGAAGCTCAGTTTATTGAGCTCCTTGAGTTTCTAGCTGTAGAGGCAGTGGGTCTAAACACAGTCGTCCAAAAATCAGTCCAAAATTCCAACTGTATGTTTTTAAAAACTACCTTTCAGTGGGATTTAATTCATTTAAGGTGAGGCATTTTTTATATAACTGTTTCATTACCTGTGATGACACCCTGCCAGCAGGTGTTCTTTGCGTAAGTCAGTGTGTAACTGGTACATAAGTGCTGTTACTTTTATCAGTCTGGTTAAAAAAAAATAGTCAATAGTAATTCATATTGATGAATCTATGTGGTTGCTATTTATTGCATTGAACACTTTCAAAGCTGTATGTATCAACTGAGCATTGTATCAACTGCATTCTTATTTTTACAAGAATTGGTGTCAAGTTTACCAACACAATTACTTCTGCCATACTAAACTCTTCAAAATTGGCCTGTTAGCACTGGAAGTAAGGTCAGTTCTCCCCTACTTGAGCTGCCCAGGCCAACTTTTCTGAATAAGATCACAAATGCTTACAGTCCACCTTCAGCTTTTTCTGCTGAAACACTGCTTCCTGAGATTTTGAACCAAAGCTGACAGTAACTCAAGAAGAATTTAACTCACTAAAGCCTTAATTATGTAGGTTGTTTTATTTTGTAGATCCCTATTTTCCTGTTCCCAGAAAAATTATAAACAGGAGTGTTGTCTTATCGGATTGCAGTAATACAGGCTGGGTCCATGTTTGTTTGTGAACGAGAAAGAACTGGTCTTTGTTTGTGATGAGGCTGCAGTAATGGAAGGGATTTGAAATCCCATGTCCAGATGTGGTTCTCCAGGTCCTACCATCAGGACCCTGATCTTCCTGCCTCTTCTCAGGGCAAGATCTCTGCCAGCTGGTGGTGGGGATGGAGTTGGAGTCCAGCAGCAGGGCAGTGTGTCCGCTTGTCTGGCTGCGAAGAGAAGCCCCAGGAGCAGGAGAGCAAGCTTGTAAAAGTGATGCCTCTGAGAGCAGACCAGGCTTTGGCACAGGCGGGGCATGGCAGCTGGCTGCAGGCGATGGTGGCCTGTGCTCCGATGTCTTCAATATCTGGGTGACCAGTGGGGAAGGCACGTGGGGAAGGGGAAGAGCCCCAGGGGCTGGGAAGCTGGTGGCCACCGCTCTGGGAAGGAAGTGAAAGAACCAGGGTGGCTGGCAACTTCCTTTGGGGTGGGAGGCTGATGGATCCGTAGGCACGAGTGTGGGGGGACACGTGATGCCTGGAAAGGACCTGAATGTCAGAGGCTCTACAGAAAAGTTGCTGAGACTCCTCCAGCATTGTCCTGTGTTTCTTATTTGCATGGAGTCAACCTGGGAGGTGTGCAGGGGCTCAGCAGGGATAAAAGGCATGGGAGCGGAGGGGTCCCTTCAGCCTTCCTGGCAAATAGTCAAAAATTGCCCCTTTCCTGAAGTTCCCCAGGGGATGCAGCCAGAGGTGTGAGCCATTCCATGGGGTGGGTAGGTGCAGGAGTGACTTGTCAGCAGTTATTGCAAATTTATCTCCTTTCACGGTCTGGGTTTTTTTTTCCTATGGGTTGGACCTCGTATCTGGAAACTAAGAAGGTCATCTCTTCTCAGGATAGTTCTTTCCTTCGTGTGCCTCACTGGTGCGAAGGGTTATCTGCTCAGCCTTATGCAACTTAAAAAAACAGCAACCCAAAAAACTAATAACATACTTTCTCTCCGCAGCCAAAATGCCACCCCCTCCCCAGAGCCAGCGACGCGGTCCCGCTGCACACCGCGGCCCCGGCGGAGCCAGCGGCGGCCGGTCCCTCGGGTAGCCCCCGGCCGTGCGGGCCCCTGCGACCCGGCGGAGGAGCCCAAGGCGCTGGTAACGCGGCGTCGCTGAGGTAATCCGTGCTTTAAGGAGAGCGGGAGGTCAGCCTGCAAGTTAGATGGATTGAGTCATGTAGAGTTAAACTAACCCCTCCCACAGCCATGGACCACTACAGCGCCCATTTTCATGAGCACCTCTCACTAAGGCAGCTCAGAGCCGGCAGAGGCTGAGAGAGGAAGAGGGGGAGAGAGAGAGGGAGGAGGGAGCGAGCACCGGCACTGATGGACGAGCCAAAGGGTAAGGACAGAAGCGAACCGCCGATCTCCAAAAGCGGCCCTGACCCCCGGCGCGGGGTGCACGCAGGGCTCGGCGGGGCGCCCCCGGGGTGGCGGCATCCCGCGGCCGGCGCTCGGGGGAGGCTGTGCATATTCATGAGGAGCTCCTTCAGATTTGCCAGTCAGGAGGGAGCTGCGGCTGCGGCATCCCCGGGCGGCGCGTCCCTCCCTCGCCCCCTCCGTCCCTCCCTCCGCGCCCGCGGAGCGCTGCCGGCGGTGGGCGAAGGCTCCGCGGCGGCGGGGGCTCGCCTGGGTGGGTGCCGCCGTGCCGCAGTCCTCCCCCGGCTGTCATCGGCCTTCGAGCCTTTGGACTCCTGGCCGATTCTGAAGGGACAGTGTCAACTTGTGACGGCGGTGGCCGGGAGGGGGGCCGCGGCTGCTCGCGGGAGGCTGGAGGTGGCCGCGGGCTGGCGGCTCCCCGGGCGGTGCAGCGGGGAGGGCGGGCGGGAGCGGCGGCTCCGTGCCGGCGTCTGGCAGAAGTTTGGCCGCTTCAGCGCTAGGGATTCCCTCCCTCCCTCGCCCCCTCCCTCCCTCCCTCGCCGCGCGGGGAAGAGCCGGCGGTGGCTCCCCGGCTGCAGCCCGCGGGGCCGCTGCCCAGCTCACGCGGCGCCCAGAACCGCGCTCAAAGGGCGAAGGGCGGCGGGGGGGGGGGCGGAGAGCGTAACCCCGTTGGAAGTATGGGCCATTAGGAAACGGCGGTGGAAAGCGATAGCTCTGAGGTTGGAAGAATGGCTGTGCTGGGTACGAGGGGCTCTCGATGCGTGGGCTCGGGGCCAGAACCGGCTTGGGAGAGCGCAAGGGAGAGGGGGATTCCCCACCTGGCACCCCGACGAGCCCTCTCGCCTAAACTGCGGCCCTAGGGATCGGGGGAGGGACTCGGCGTTAGCTGGAGATGCGTGTTGCACCGTTATTTTTCTGCGAGATACGTCTCGTACCAGGGTTTGCCTTTTATAATCTGCTGGCACGGCGCGCGCAGCAGCACTAGTCACACTTAACGCTTGGCAGAAACATTTCCTAGTTTAGTATCAGCTTTTGTCTATCTGGGCATTATACGCTGCTTACAGCAACTTCTGCAATACGGTCCATCTCCCGGTGCTGGGCTCTGTGTGGGGCTTTTAAACGCAAAGCAGGAACTCGGACACATAGGCAAGAAGCAGTAAACTGGAAAAAGACCTGGGCAGACCCTTAGCCTTTAAGTTCAGTGAGAAGCTTAGGGATAACCGTTTCCACTACTTTAATAGCTTCTTGTTCAGTACCAGGTGGAAGTCTCTCATTTATCACTGTTGTGTTCCCCACCTGGGAATAAATAAAATGGTAAACTAGACCTCTCCAAGTTTTTGACTTCATAGAATGTAACGAATGGCACTTGAGTGGAAGAAGCATTTTCTCAGTCTGAAGTACATCAAAATTTAAAGCAAAGACTGGCAGAAGGAGGAGGTGAGCTCATTAGTTTATGCAGTCATGTGTGAAGCTGGAAATTTAGAAGTAATTTGCCTCTGCTGAGGAGGGAGATAAGAATAGCTTTGAAAACAGTCTTTAAAAAGTTTCATTCCAAAAATGAAATGTAATGTATAAATGGAGATGCCTTTTCTAGTGAGGTGAGGAATCACAGGGAAGAAACTTAGATGATAACTGATTTAGCAAAGAGGACCAAATAAAGAACCTGGGATTTTAAAGAGACAGAAGGAAACTGAAGAAAACTGCCAGTGTTCCAGCTAATTGCAGAAGAGGTGGTGATGGTGTCAGAATGGGCCCACCTGCAGAAAATGCAAGTGGTCTTGCAAGTGCCTAATGAAAATTGTTGCAATGAATAGCAAGAAACTGCATTTCGCATGTGTGGGAGAAGAAAACACGAGAGACACTGTTTTTGAAAATGCCTCTCGCAGTATGTCTTCCAGAGGCAGCAATCAATAGGTTCAGTGTGGGGGAGTCCAGGACAGGCAGTATCTACCAGCTAGCAGGAAAGTTTCCACCTTGAAACAAGATGTGAATGCACAAGAAGGGCACATCCTTTCATCAGAAAGGAATTATTTGGGAGTGAGCGAATTATTTCAGTGAGACACCTGTTTCCTGGGAGTCTTGTCCACAGGCACTGTAACACAGGTTTGAAATGCTACTCTTCAGTTTTAGGAGTTCTGTATTTTAAATACCGATACTGTCAGCTCTGCCTTGAAATTTGGATCGAATATCCTGCCATGGGCAAGGAAGAAATTCTGCTTGGGGTGCTGCAGAGCAACAGATTATATCAGTGATCATTGTGAATACCTTCTTGGGCAGAAAGTGTGACATAGTCTGAAAAACCTACGTTACTGAAAAATATATGTGGGGGGCTTCAGTCTGGGGAAAGCATGATGCTGATCTTAGCCAGACAGCATTAAAAAGCAGTAAGCATTCTAAAATACATAGATCTTAACATAAAAGGTACTGAACAAGAAATAGTAACTCTGGTTTGGAGCTCTGTATACATGGTTAATTAACCACTGCTATCAGATGACTGCTCTCTATGGACCAGTGATTGTTCCAGCATGGAAAAAAAAGTAAAGGACTGTGAATGAAGGTAGTGAATTTAAAGAATGCATACTGACTAGTGCTCCAAAAATAAGAATGAGGATGACTGGCCAATTCACTCAGGCAGTGAAGGCAGCAAGTAGAAGTTAACACAAGTGAATGGAAAGGAAATGGAGAACATCTGATAAAAAATACAGGCCGTGAATTGTGGAAGGTTATTTAGAGAAAGTAAAGATGTAAGGGGAAAATCTAAAGTTAGCAGGGCCAAGCACAATCCAAAGGAGGTGTTCTGTGTGTCTTAGGAACAAAAAAAATGTATATCTAGCAATTTCTTAATCATTATGGAGGTGGAGAGGGTAAGATATAATGATGATGCAGAAAAAAACCCACAGAAGTGTTGGTTTAATACCTTTCCAAATTTGGAGGAGAAAATAGGTTCTGATGGAATATTTCATGGAAGTATTATAACTAAGTAGCCTGTTCTGTAGATTAACATTTTGGGGGGAAACAAAGTTTTGTAACAATGCAAAATTAAATGTGCCGAATACTTACTGAGAAGATCTGTATTCAACGATGTTAATTTTCAACAAACTAGAGTAGAACACTAGGAATACCCCAGGCAATGGGATGGATGATATTGTTGACCCAATCCCCAGCAGTATGATGGTGGGTAGCCTAGAGAACTATTGCCAATTTAATTTGACATCAGTTCTATCTAAGTTACTTGATAGATTTCCCCAGTAATTAAGTTTAAATAGCCAGTTTTATCATATTCTTTTGTTTTCATAAAGGATAAGACTTATCAAAGTAGCATTCAGAATAATGTTGTTGTAGAAGCTGATAGCACTATCAAAATGGATAATGGGAATGAATGCATCAAAATGGAAATTACTCATCCCAGATGGAAGCAAGCCTGTGAGTTCATGTGATCCACTCAAGCAAGTACATTAATCTGCATCCTAGAACAGAGATAGTCCCACCCGCATTGGTCTGCAGCAAGGACTTCATGGATCATGTTCCTTTTGGTTTTGGAACTCAATTACAGAATGCCTTTATAAGGAAAGGGTGGGGGGAACATTTCAAGTATGGGTAGGCCTTTTCATTTGTCCTTGCTTTCTTGAAGGCTTTTTTTGTTTACAGAGTAAGTCAGCTGACTTAACAAAATGCGTGTCAAACAAGCCTGGCGTGATTCTCATTTGGAAAAAACAGGCTGCATTTTGTCTTAAGCGTGTTATAACTATTAGCATCCTCTTCTTGATTTATTTCTTCAAATAAGGCTGGAGGCTCACTGAAGTTCTAGGGAAAAGTATTCTTAAAAATTGAGTGAATATTGAATAAATCTGGGCTGCAAGTTAAGAGACTTCCAAAGCCTAACTTCCCTGATGGTTAGGAACCACCTTCCAAAAGGGGAACTGGAAGAACTAATTTCTCTTGTTGGTATTTGATAGCCATGGGGTGGATGATGAGTGTGGGACTGCTAAGGCAACTGTTCCTTTATCTGTTTTCCAACTAATTATTTGCACTTGTTTTATTTTTCAGACATGGCAAATGTGGTTGAAAACAGTAAATATTAATATCTCCCCTGTTTAAACTTCTCCACAGCAATAGATGCATTTTTATGTTGTTCTGGTTACAAAAGTCTCCCTATGACCCTTCAGCAAAGAATGAACTAATGGGTTAAGACCTGGATAACAACAGACCCCAAAAATAGTTATCAAAGGAAATAATCATAGAACAGCTGTGTTTTCATAGGTATTCTGCAAGAGGCCTGATGGCATTAGACATTCTCAATAATGATCTAAAAAGTATAAAATCATTGCTGATTTACAGATGGAGTTTGTCAGTGCTAGGAGGACCAGTACAAATACCAATTAAGTTAGAGGAAAAAGTCTAACGAAGCCAAGAGTGGTTGGAAACATAAAGAGCAAATAATAGGCTTAAAGCCAAGCTTGTAAAAGCACAGCTAATGCAACTTTGGGAGGAAAATTGGACATTCAAAACCTGAATAGACTAGAAAGATTTCCAGACAATGTTGTCCGGAAAAAATACGCAGTGGTGTGTGTATGTATGTGACAGCCATAACTCATAGTTTATTTGCTTTACAAAGCAATTTCTTTTGTTTGGAAGAATGTTGTCCTCTAGTCAACCTTAGTGTGACCACTGCAGCCTGTGTTTGCCTCTTGACTTGTAATTACCTGAAATATGTAGAAAACCTTCAAGGAATTTCTCGAGGAGGAAGACTAAATTTAAGAAGCTGGACACCTGGAAAGTGAAGGGTTATGAAAGCTGTAATAATTGATAATCCTTTTGGCCTTTCCTAAATTGTATAACTGGCTTCATATGGTGCAAAAATACCAAGCTTGGTCACATCCCTTCTTTTTCTAAGCCACCTTTGCACCTTCAGGACCTGTCAGGCTGGGAGCAGCTATCAAACAGACTTCGGGGTTAACACCCTCTGGCTACCTATCTTGTACCTTTTTACTAGTCCAATGTTCAATTATAGTGTTCCAATGAGTGGTTCTCAGCTTGGAAATGATCTGTTCAAGGTGGCTAGGATGTGGTTCAGGGTAGAAGTGAGCTTTGGGGTGAAGGGAATGATACTGAGCTGACTTTGGGGAGCCAATCCATAAGGGATTAGCATTGCTTGAGACAGATCACACTTAAATTGTGAAATTTGTTTTCACAAGAGAAGCACCCCTGTTGGTTTTCTGAAAAATGAGTTAGGTGGGACCCTTTCTTAAATTGTATTTTCTTACGGTTTCGTCAGCTAGGTATGAGAACCGGCTTCATCTCTTGGCTCAGTGGAAACATCTCTTTCCTGAGCAGAGATGAAGTTTTATCACAGACACTTCCATCAGCGTTTCTAGCCACAAAGCTCTTGCCAATGTGGTTGCATGGGGAGCAGCAGAGCTTGAGGGTGTAACTTCTACAACCAGCATAATTTGACATAAATCTGTGCTGATGAAAGAGAAGAGAAAAGGCGCCTGTCTTTGTCTCTAGCCTTCTTCTTTTTTTCTGCCATAACTTTCAGCTTGCCTGGCTTGAAAGCCAACACCAGCCCAAGTGAGAGAACAGGAGGCAAGGGTAAAAGTCACTCAGACTAAAGTTACTGGGAGGGCTTCACTGTAAGACAAGGAGAGATACAAAAACAGCCCTGTGCTCTGAAACAGTGCTGCATTAGCAGTACAAATTAAGAAATGAGTTAAGGGAAAAAGTGTGAGAGACCAGATGGAAGGAACAGAGTCAGCTAAGTGCACACTGAACAAATTCATCTGCTCGCGTCCTCTCATGCATTCTCTCCACCCAAGTGGCTGGAAAGATCAGTTTCCCAGCCTGCTCTTTGGGCTCCTCATCCCTCTGTCCCTTGTGCTGCACTGGCTGTTCTCATTCAAGGGCGATGCAGGCAGTATAGCGGTCACTGCTGTCACTGCTTTGTTAATGCTCAGCCACTGCCAGCAGTGCTACAACTCTGTCTGTTACAGTTTTGTCTGAACCCTTTTGGGCTCTTACTGGTCCCTTCCAGCTTGGGAAGAGCTTTCTGTGAGGATTTGCAGAGCCACTTCACTGTCTGCCTTTGTGTTGCCTTTGAAATTCCCCTTGTAGTGTCAACATACTTTGTAGGCAGTGATTAAGCTTCTGGTGTAAGGAGACATGTGCCCATCAGTCTCACCCACACTGTCCCATGCTCCCTTCATCCAGCTGTACGCTACATCCCTTCTGACCAAAAAGTAACCATTACGGGGTGGCTGAATGGTTTACAGGGTGGCTGAATGGTTTACAGGCTGGGACTTGCACCTTTGAGCAAGTGTTTTAATTTTTCAGAAGTAAAAGTTAAAGGCTCTTGGCTCGGTTTGTACTCTCCCCTTTGTTTCTGATCCTTCTGAGAGTCTTTGCCCTTATCGTATAGGGTGGTGAATGACGCATCGTTCCTAGGGAAGAGAATGAAAACAAAATGGACCTATTTTTGCAAAGGAATGAGAATTAGCTTGTTTTTTCATTAACTATTTGCAATCTCTCAGCCAAAGCTCAAACCGTAACTGGCCTTTGAGCTGCCTGGAGAAGGTGAATCAGCAGTTCAGGACCTAGAAACCACTTCAACCCCTCAGCGAGTTCGTGGCTCTTTCACACTCGGCTCGGGAGACAGCAGAGCGACAGGAATGGCCGGTACATCTGCTGCGGTTTCTAACGTTCACTGACGCTGCAGCTGGGGGCAGGGGAGGCAGCAGCCTCTGCGCCTTCCTCCCTCGGCTGTAGCTAGAAGGGGGACACTCCTCCAAAAGTGAGGGATGGAGGGAATTTGGAGACCCTGCAGCACAGCTGATGGGATGGGAACATCCACAGTGCATGGCAAAGCCCAGGGGGCAGGCATGCAGCGGGAGGAAGATGGAGCTCTATTATGGAGCATGGGCTTGGTGGTGGGGACAGGTAACAGAGTGGGATTTGTTGCTCTGCTGAAAACTGTCTCTCCCTCCTACCTGCTCTTTGCCAGAATGGCAGCGGGAAGCTCTTGCCAGGGAGAACATCTGCTCTTGGCCAAGATCAGCCCTTAGCTGCTGGCTCCAGCTGCTTTGTGGGAAGCACACTGGAAATCTGCAATTTTGCCTTGAATTGAACGTGCCCAATAAGTCTATCTACAGCTTCTATATATTTAGTCTTGCTTTCCTGAAATAGTATAGGAAGCTTACTGTTTGTCAGCTTTGTCTGAGACTGCCGAAACCAGCTGAAGCTGAAAAGAACTTTATTCTGATAAAGCTAGTGGTCAGGTTCCTGTTTACAAGACTTAGAAATACTGTTGTGACAAAAAGCATGAAAGCCATAAAGAAAAGAAGAGAAGAAAGTTCCAGCAGTGTTGCTTAGGATTTATTCTGTCATGAGCTAGAGAGAATTAAGATCTTATTTTTAAATTCATCTGCTGCAAGTTTAAAGGTGAGTCTAGCAAGTGGTTTTAACACATGAAGTTGGGTTGCTCTATGCCTAGCCTGCCTGATGAAAAGGACAGTCAGACCACCACTCCTTTCCCACACTGCGCTCGTGACTGTGTCAGCCTGACCAGAGAACTTAATCCATCTGAAGAGTAGCCTGGTAAAAAAAAATACATATATATAAAAATCAGAAAAGGAATCTGCACTTGTACAAGTGCAAGGTAGACCTATGGCAAAGGACAGGTAGGATCATTCCTTTTCGTGGCAAAGCAAACAGAGGAGTTAAGCCAACTGTGAAGCTAAGCCTTTGCACTTCATGTTAAAAATAGTATTTTACAACAGAACCTGGCCCCATACTATGAACTCCTTGTTAAAGACTGTAATTTTACAGTTGCTTTTTAGGTCACAAAGCGTGTCTCAGTTCCAGAGACTAGTAATTTCTCTAGCAGTTTAAGGACCTTCTAGTGTTGTGGCCAAATGGTATCTGTGAGAATGCTAACTGGGTCCCATAAGTCTTGCGGGGAATAGATGCTATTCTGTAAATAGGGATCTTGGAGAGCCTCTTTTACTCATTTACTTCTCAGGAAACTGTAACCATAAATTTACATTGTAATATATTGCAAACCATATCTCGGGACTTTTGGTGTGGTGTAGCAGTTAGTCTTCAGGTTTACTAGCATTTCACAGAGATTATATATAATGCAGCAGGACTGCTGCTAGGTAGTCCCTAACGCCTTTATAAAGCGCCAAACAACTCTTTTAACTCTACTGGTTTCTCTTGCCTGTGCCTCTGAAGTCAGACTGTGGGAGGAAAGCACAGGGAATGCCTTCTTTCCTGCTACGGGGCTCTGCTGCCTGTGTTTCTCTCTTTCAGCATGTTTCTCTTAACCTAAATGACATTTTCCTTTTTTTTCCCCACGTTTTTAAAGTTATAGCAGAACTACACAGATCTTGCAGTATGAGTCATGTGTGTACTTTAGTAGCCAATAATCTCCAAGTTGCTATTAGTCTGAAGAACACAAGAGAATATATCAAAATGACAGAAGATTAAGAGTAGCTGTAGCCAAAGTGTGCTGCTCCTTCCCCTGGACCCTGGGAACTCTGCCCCTGTGGGAGGGAGCGTGCTGGGAGCCCTGCTTTGTGAGAGCTTCTCAGACAAGCCGATGAGGGGGACAGAGCATCAGGCTGGGATTTTGCTGCTCTCTTGTGCTTTTTCATGATCTGGGAGAATTGGGTGAATGGTGCTGACCTCTGTAAACTGCTTGGCAGTATATCGATGGAAAGCACTGACAAATGTAAATGTTACAATTTGTTATTAGGGAAAGGCTGAGGTTCAACGGACAAGTATGATGTCAGCTCCAGCATTACCTGTTTGGTATTAACTCCCTGTATGTCTGGGCAGACAGCACTGCTGAGAGCTGGAGTGAACTCTGAAAGCCACAGAGTCAAGGGGAGCCTGGGAAGAATGGGAAAGAAGTGAGACGGTTCCGGCCTTGCTTGGTGTCTGTGCTGAGAGAACGCTGAACTCATACAGCTTGACGTGCGCATGAGAAAATGTGTGTGCACAGAAGCCTCCTTGTGAGTCTTGTGGCTCTGCTATGGGATAATTGCAGCTATCCTGTCTCACCAGGAGCTTTACGGGGGAAGCAGAGGTTGATGCCAGCCTTGCCCTGTGAGCTTGGGTATAGGAACACCATCAGGTCTGCACTACAGTAGTGACAAGGGTCTCACCCCATGCTGTTGCAGGGAGCTGCTCGGCATGCAACAGGCTGAAAACAGGTCCAACTTTAACATTGTCAGGGAGATCTTGGGTGTAAACTGTTTAAAATCCTTCGTGGTGAGTCCAGTGACACCCAGGGACAGGCTGCATTGTTCCTCTCTTGGATTTCAGCATCCTGTAATTTCCAACAGGCCATCGCTGATGCTGTGCTCCTGCATGCTGTGCCACAAGCTTTGTGCAGGACAGCCAGCTGCATCTGAGCAGCAAAGCTGCATGCAGGAGCAGACCCCAGACAAGCCCCAAAATCTGTTTCCTTTGTTGTTATTAGGGTCCCCCATAACCTATCCAAGCCAAGGAGACCTTTTCACAGCCATGTTGACAGCCTGTGAAACGAAGGTCCTGGCATGCTGTGCATAAGGCAGGCGTGCAGCTGAAGAAGCAGAAATACTACAATTGGCCTGAAGGAAACAAACGGAGGTGTGTATGTGAGCGAGAGAGGACTAGAAGAAGCAACAGAGCAAGGGTTAAAAGAATGGTCCATATTGATAATCAAAGATGAGACCAACTGCAGTAAAACTGGGTAAATGCTGGCAAATGTGGTGTTTGCAACAAGCCCAGCAGCCTGCAGCCTGATAAGCCTCACACGGATGGCTCATCGGCAGACGGCATGGGTGCTGATAAAGCCCCTGTGCAGACGACTCCTCGAGGAAAAAAACTGTGCTCCAATAATAAAAGGATGACAGCAAGGCCACAGAACATCCCATATGCAAGTCCTTCTCTCCCAGCAGAAAGGCAGACTGTGGGAGCTAAGGCACCCAAAATGAGGGGGAGAAAATGGCACTGAGCAGCCTTCTGTCCTAGGGCTCTCGGGGGGTGGGGCAAGTGAGATTTTGAGGCAAAGAGGTCACACAGTAGTAAATGCCAGCTCCTAAAGATGGCAAAAGACCTGCTCAAAAATTGGTAGCTTGCCACTGAAGGGGAACCCAAGAGACACGTTGAGGACTCGGCATCTGGCACCCTTGGCCCCGTCTCCCACAGGATCCTGCCAGAGCACCTGGGCGAGCTCAGTGCCTGTGAGCGTAGGGGGAGTGAGCGTGGGTGAGCAAATGAGTGTGACTGAAACAATTTTTTGAAACACCGTCTTCCTGTTCCATAAGGTCTTGCACTGTTGCTACATTAATTTCCTGCATCATAGCTACATTAAAAACTAGTCCATTCTTAAATGAGAAAAAGATGTGAAACCTTTGTTTATAACTGGTAATCTCAGCAGAGTTTAAGAAGTTTTTGTATTGGCGTGATCAGTGGTTCAAAAACATAATCAGGTCCAAATTGAGCTGAGAGGTTCTGAGGACTGAAAATTATTGGGTAAAAATATTGGACGAAACGAAACGAAACAGGCGGACAAGGAAAGCTGTGAGATGCTTTCATGATAGAAAATGCAAAGCTGAAGCTACTCACCAGCCTTTTGCCTTCACCATTCCCACCCAAAGCAATTTGACTTCCCTTGTGTCTGTGTAAAGGGCAAGCAGGTCGTGGCCCAGGAGGAGACCCACTGCTGAGAGTCATCTGAATGAGAGTGGTGTGGGAGCCCAGCCGGTTTATAAATGGATTTTAAAGCTAGGGCTCCTGCATCTGCTCTGAGGAGACAGCCCCACAGATTTCTCTTTGCAGTGTCACATACAGCTCCTATTTCTCTTTCAGCCTGCTAGCCCTTGTTTCCGTATTCACATCTCTTTAAGTGAGCACCCATCTCTTTGGGATCAAATCCTGGTTTCAGTTAGTGTTATTGTCCTTATGAGTATCTGAACTTCAAGTTATTTTTCTCATGTTTGTCTTTTTCCAAGTTTTATTGTTTCCTGTGTAGGATGGTGGTTTCCATAGATACCTGGGACATTATTTATCTGTCCTCCCTGGATGTGCAGTTCCTCCCAATGAATTACAGTGCAATTTGCTACTTCTGCTTCAGGCCTTTGCTCCTTCATCCATATCAGTGCTATTCTAACATGTCTTGTCACCTTGATATGTTGCCTTGTGCCGTTATATGGCTTTCAATCCACGTGATAGAACTCCTATCCCAGCCAGTTTTAAATCAAAAAATGGTATGTTGCATGTCTGGGTTAGGATTATGTACTGATAATTGTTGGAAACTTTAGCTCAGCTTTTCTCTGCTATGGGTAACTGTTAAACAGAACAGTGTTCTGTAATTTTTGTTCTCCTTCCCTCCCTGAGAAATGTTATCAAAGGAAAAAGTCTGGCCAAGTATTCAAGATTGGTACGGTCTTATCTGAGAGCTCAGCTAGCACTGACTGGTATTGTTTGAGACACCTCTCATATGAGTTTACTCTCTTTATCCTGTTTCTGCCTTGTCCCAGAGGAAAGCGTATGTTCTGGATTGCAGAGGTAGATGCTAATGTGAGTCACTGCTTGGTATTTAGTGGTGAGAAAGTTGACCACTATCAGTCTTCCCAAATCCTAGCAGAAGCCAAGAAAAATCTGGATGCAGCATAAGTTAGCACTTTCTTCTTCAGGGCTAGTCTGCCCTTATCGGGCTATTTAGTGCGCAAGTGGGGCTGTTCTGCTGATTCAGCATCACAAGAAGTGATGTCAGGGCAGCTCCAGGCCACACTTAAGAAATTACAAAGGAGACTATTACAGTCACAAGTTTTCTCTTTAGCTGATTTATAAATGGATTTGTTTTCTTTCTTGCTCCTTTGTCCCAGAGCTGTTAATAAATAACCTTTTCAATGCCCCTGCTCCTGCAGGAGACATGAGGAAAGAAGCCTGTGCTCATGTCATCTTGCTGCAAGCGCTGCAGCTAGGCTGGGGATCCTGCGTCTGGAAGGTGGGCTTTGGCTTCAGCCTGGGACCTCCCGTAGCTTCAGGGAGAACTGTGATCAGAGAGGCTAGGAAATGCAGCAGTAGCAGGGAAGCAGCAGACCTGTAGCTGCTTTTTGCATGGGCCCAGGTTTGCTGGCCATTGCTGCTGCCGAGGGGCTGTGCTCATCTTAACAGAGCCAACCAGCAGCTCTTCACACGCTATAAATCTGTCCCCTTTGCTGGAGTGGCCATGTCACAAGCTTGTCGCTTCTTCAGCTGAAGTAACCTCCATTTTATTGGCTTTGACAGCAGAGAGATGTTGATTTCTCTCTCCTGGTAAACGTGTTTGGATGCACAGTTTAGACCATGGAGCAGAAAGCTGGAGTCAAGAGTTACAGAAAAGCTTAGGACTTCCCTGCTTGCACCTCCTTGCTGGGACCAGGTAGCGGCTCCTGCTCTTACTTAAGAGACGTCAGAGCTGTAATGTCAGCTTGCTGGTCCTGGATGCAGTCTCTGCAGATGCCTGAGGGTTGCTCGGTCACCCAGAGGTGATGGTGGTTTAATGCTTCCGCAGCAGCCCCTTGCGTGTGACGCGCACAGAAAGTGCAGCTCGGGCACTTGGCAGAAGGATGGGTTGCTGTGACCATCTCTTGTCCTTGTTACCACTCTGTGCCCATGCTGCCATATCCAAAATATTTCCTGTTTGTATTTTGAACTGTTTGAGGCAAGGACTTTGGGGAGCAGGCGCAGTAATGAAGTTACACAAACTGATATCAAACTATGGTTTGATTATGAACGGGCTTCCTTTCCTGAGCCTAATTCTCCCTGGGATTCACTGCACGTCCCAGTAATAAGTAATCTGAACTTTAGAGATTAGTAACATTCTGTGCCAGCCCATTCATCCAGCAAAACTCCTTTGCTGTTTTATTCCATGTCTGCAGGAGGCTCCAGCCCTCGCGAGGTGCTCTTCTGACCGTGAAAATTTAGATCGATATTTAGCTTATTACTTTTGTAACCTCCAAGAAGTATTTCTTCTCTTACACTCTGGAACTTAGTCAAGGCCTGTGCCTCGCAACGGGCTTTGGTCTCATGTTCCTTCCCACTGGTTGTCCCGAAAAATACCACAGGGTAATTTGTTTCCTGCTATTTGAAATGGAAATTGTAGCAGCGTGAGGAACAGAGCGTGATATTCATGCCAAATATCATGAGCTGAATTCTCTTCATGGTTTGTGGGAATCCTAGTTATTAAAGCTGACCTCTGAGAAATCAGTATATTTTTCCGCAAAGCCTAGACAGTGAATGTACTCCTCAGCAGGAGACAGAAACTATCACAGCTGTTCTCTGTCCTGCGCTCTGCAATGAGGAATGGAGATACCAGTGCTGACAGCTGGAGGTACGGGGGCAAATCTGGAAGTGTTTAACTAGAGAGCTATCTTCTTTTATGCTTGCAGTCTTAACCTTGGCTTTCTGGCAGGAGGCAGTGGGACTGCTGCCCTGCCTGAATAGCAAGAGGCCTTTCGCTTCATCTGCTAGAATTAGTTGCAAAGGGAAGGTGCCTACAGTTTTCTCTGCTGCAAGTGGGTACTACGCATGTTAAGGGAGGAAAAATGCACTAGGTATCTTGCAGGCCTGAGACAGGCTGCTGTAAAAGAGCAAACACCTGTGCTGGAAATCACACTTGCAAGGAGCTGCAAAATCCCAGGCACAAATAAGCACCGCAGCAGTCCCTGGTGTATGCACTCGCACACGGGGCTGCCGGAGAATGGACATCATCTGTCCCTCTGTGTATACGGCCTCATCGTCCAAGGGCTTTGCCAGTGGCTCTGCTGATGCTGCACCAGCCTGGAACAGTGTTTGTGCTTCTGCGGTTGGTCTCCAATGGTTTTCGGTCCTGAGTGGGAAGTGAAACTTCAGGAGAAAAGCTGTTTGCTTTGCTGTGCAGAAATACTCGGGAAGCTCGGATTCCTGCCAGCCGTAGCAGCGCAGGCGGCTGCTCTGTTTGCTCACATGCCGCCCTTTGGGCAGCCACGTTGTTTTTTGGAAGCTGGGGAAGTGAGCCCCTGAAAGCGGTCGTGTTGCTCAATGCACAAGGTGATCCCGGGAATATGCAATTCAGAGAAAAACGGCCTTGAGATGTGGCCAGGAGCTTGGCGGCCTCAGCCCCTTTGAGGCAGGAGAGGCTGTCAGCGAAGAGGGCATACGGGGAAACTGGTGGCTACTGGGAGCCCATATTTTGACACTGCTGTAAGTGCTGGGCGCAGAACACGCTGTGGGTGGCAAGGGGTTTGGATGTGTTTTCTCTGCGGTTGTTCCCCCTGCCAGAACCTCCTGGTGGGGGTAGCAGTATTTACAGTGCTCAGGACTTTGTGTTTTCCAGGAAGTTTCTGAACTTGCTGACCCAATGTGGGTATTGAAGGGAGGACCGTTTGTTCTGGAGGCTATTTCCTCTCTTTTTGCCCTGATAAATTCTACATCCCCCTGGTGCGGGTGGCTGATGGGGCACAGGGAAGAGTAGGCTGTATTGGGTTGGCGTGACTCACGCATCACCAATATTGCTATTCAAGCAGTGGCCCTGCTGTCTTTGACAGCAACAACAATAATGAAATAGTTGTACACAATAGCTGCCTGGGGCTGAACTGGGAAAAAGCCACCAAAGCGGGTGAAGGTTAGTGCCCTTTACCAGCCAGGATGCCGGAGACAGAGAATGGCATGACTGTGTATACAGGGATGAGGAAAGCTGATGTGATGGTGGATTTTAGTGAATGTTACCCTCAAAACAGAGGATGACCATCTCATAATTTGCAATGAATTACGTCCAGCACAAGGGAAATATATATTGCCCCCAATCTTGATAGAGAAAGAAACATTGCTGTGAGAGTTATGAATTACTTATTATACAAGTAAAGCACACTTATTCTGTGTCAACAAATAACATCTAGTGGCTCTTAAAATAAGTGATTTCCCAAATTTAAAAATGCTTGAGCTGAATCAGCGTAGTATTTAAAATAGCCAAGTAGGAATGGTAATCGGAAGCAGCCTATTCACTACTTATTTTATTCTCCAAAAGCCTTAATCCAACAGTTATGCTAATTTGAAAATTAATAATATATCTAAAAGATGCCTATTTAGGAGGGGGAAAGGAAACTGCAATAAATGCAAATCTAAAGTTGGAAAGTGTAGAAGATGGCCAAAAGAAGCATAAGGAAAAAATTATAGCCAGAGATTTAAGAAAAGCGAAGAAGAATTTAAGGATAATTGAGCACAAAAGGATGCCTAGCAGCACCATTGGCCCATTGCAAATCAGCACATTAGAACTATCAATAATAACAAAAATGGAAGGTGTCAGTGCTTGCTGCTTCTTTTTTCCCCAAAAAGAAAAACAGATGTGATAGCCAAGTATATTCAAGCAATAACTTAGATGATAAATGGGGGTAGTGGGGAAGCCATCTTGAACTCACTGGATGTTTTCTGATTAAACTTCAAGCTTTGTGGCAATGAAATTTCAAGATTTAATGGCAATAAATCTTATACAGTTAAGATACAGCTTTGATGGGCAGGTAGCAAATTAATACCAGAAATTGCCTGGTGGGAGACTGATGTAACTGATAACAGTTGTTTCTTCTGATTTGAAACCCTCTTTGATGTTTGAATCCTGAATAAATGCATACAAATAGGGTACAAGCTAGAAGCCCATCATATAAATGTGAAAATTAACTGTCTAAAGGTTCATTGTGCCAGCAGTATCCTTCTACTTGTTGGTCGTATTTGAGAATGTCAAGTTTCTCGGACTGACTGCTGAGATGTAAGCCAGAATATCTTCCCATAGATGGACTATTTAATGAACAGGCATTGGGAAGGCTTTGGTGAGGACGGTGTATAATAACAGGGAGAGGGGCTGTGATGCGACCTGGGAGGCGGTGCAAGTGCCTTGCAGAGCAGCCAGGGAGGCTGTGCAGTGCACCCAGGACTGCCGGGCCCCGTGGGAAGGTCTCCGCTTGGGGAATCCGCTTTGTGCACAGAGTGAATGGAGAATTTGTTGGTGGGGCAGCCCGCATCGCAGGGGCTCCTGCCCGGAACCCCCCGGACAGCACCCCTCCACCAGTAAACCAGTGCCACGGGGCCGGTATAAGCAGGGCCATGGGACTGCCCCGAGCACAAAGCTCCTCTGTGCCATTGCTGGCTGCACGGGCGGCTACGGAAGGGAGACAAGGGGCCTATGTGCTGCCTGCTCCTTTGTGTTTGTCTCTTGCTACGGCTGCTCAGCTTTTGCAGTCTCTAGCACCCGCCAGCTCTCCAGGATTGCCATATGCTTTTCTTCTTTCTTCCCAGAAAAACAGGGCTCCTCCAATGTGGCTTGTGCAATTTCCCAGGGTCATATCCCAGTCACAACTCTAAAAGCAGCAAAAGAATGAGGTGCTCCCACTGCAAGCAATGTTGTACATATGGATAACATACAGCAGGGTGGTTGCTGTGGCTGAACTATGTCTGAATGCAATCTTGAGCTTTGTTGTGGAAGGAGGGAACAGATTTATTCAAATGCATCTGTATCCCACGAGGAGAGCATATGCATTGCATTGGTCTTTGCTAACGGCATGGCTTATGAGTGCATCACCCTCTGTTTGCTAACTCCCTGCCTTCAGAGCTGGGTGACAGTGCAGGAGTCACCGCTGCCCTGAGGCAGGATCAGCTTCAACAGCACTGGCAGATAGAGACTTCATTTGTCTGAAGACAGCTAATATGTTTCCTTTGCTCTTCTCTTTCTAAACTAAACAACCCAATTCCTTCAGTCTTTCTTCCTAAGTCAATTTTTCAGGCTTCTGATCTTTCTTCTTGTTCTCTTCTGGAGTTTCTTCAAGTGGTCTACATCTTTCCTGAAAGGCAGTGTCCAAAATTGGGCCTGCATAGGAGGCTTTAGCAGCATTACATGGAGGGAAGGATTACTGCAACTGCTATAGCTGCAAGAATGTTTTCTCTGGAAGTGCTACTTAACCGATTGCTCACCATGCTGTCTTTGGACATGGCTATTTTCTAACTGTCATATTTGCTCTTGTTCTTACTAGAGTTGGATGTTTCCCCCAGGCTCTCCCCATTTATCAAATTTATTTTGAATTCCAGTCCTATGTGTCAGTGTGCTTTTGTTCCCAACTGGGTATTATCACAGATACAGGCTTTACTCATTCTTCCAGCTCACTAACACACGTGTGTGTGCACATAGCACGGACCAGTTGAAGCACTCTGCCCAGGCTGCGTAGTCCAGATCCATAGGAGTCTGCTGCGGTTTCGGCTGCGTAGGGCTGTGTGATTTCAAAGTATCAAATGTCTCTGAAAGACAGCATCCAAAAAAACGTATTACATTGTTTGGATTATCAGTTTTGCTGACATTTCAATGTTTGTACTTCAGCACTTAGAAGTATTTAATTTGGAAAAAAATAATCCAGTAAGTGTGTATTTATAATTGTATATAGCACCACAAGGAGGGCCAGAGATAACATCGGTATTTAGGCCATTTGCCATATGAATAGTTAAAACTTGGAGCAGAGCCCCCCCCACTGTTCCGTGTAACAGCTGTAAAGATTGGTGTAAAATCCTGATCTGGAGCTTGAATTCTAATTTGCAGATCTTCAGTGTCTTGCCCTGATATTCCAAAATACCAAATTACCTCTTAAACCAAAGCAATTCACTTACTGTATATGCACTAGAAGGTATGTTCTAAGACAAACCTGAGCCTGTTGCCAGCCTAAGAAAATACTTTCCCACTATGTTGGCCTGGAACAGGTGGTTTACATTACTTTGCAGCAAAATCTTCCTAGTTAACTTGGACAAGAGTGTGTTTGAATAAAAAAGGCAGATGAAGAATGAGTGAGAAGGCAGATGGGGACAGAGAAAACTTCAAAGGGTTGATAAACGAAGCAGTGTGGCTCTCTGAGTGTTTATGGACTCGGGTGTTTGGTTGCAGTGAGTCTGAACACAGGAGTAGTGCCTTTTAGGTAGTGTGCCTCAAAACCTGATGCAAGTTCAGCAACCTCACCAAGTGGGCAATTCAGCCTGATAAACTTCATGACTACCGAAATCTCATTTTCTCTCAGCAGAGGATAATATGCGTCCCCACTGTGCACCTTGAAGAACAGCAGCACTGACTGCTCCTATCCCCTTTCCCTGCCATCAGTGCCAGCAGAATTTCATAGACATGAATTCCTGCAGCTAGCAAATGTGCACAGACTGCATTGCTAGAGCACCTGTCTGCTGAGCTCTCAGCTGACCTGGATAATGTTTGTCTGCAAGCATCTTGCCTGATGGATGCTCCTTCTGCTCAAGCTGCCCACCCTGTGCCACAGAGCCCATCACAGGTGCTGGATGCGTTCACGCTGCTGAGGGATGCAGGCACCCTTCAGCCATGGGCTCCTGTGCTCTTTCAGCTGGCAGTCAGGCAAGTTGTTGCTCCTTCCTTTATAAAACAGTGGCATCTAACTCATTTCAATCCATACTGTTCCAAATCTCTCCATCTTCCAGTATGCCTGTGTCCCTTTGTGATGGGTCCATAATTCAGTGGCTTCTCAGCACTGTGCTGTGTCTATCTGGTACGTTTAAGTTTAGGAGCTTTCTGGGCTGTGTGATTGCATGAGCATCCAGCAGCTCTCCCCCAAAGACTGGCTGTGTGCTTAGGGAAACCAGTTATTGGAGAGACTCCCAACAGACTGCAGCAGCAACGTGGGTGATCAGCAGCAGAGGTAGCTGCCAGCTGATGGGCTGGATTCGTAAGACGCCATCGTCTTCTCTGTCGTGACTCCAAGCCTCGTGGGCAGCAGGCAGTGTGTCTTGGAACTTCCTTTGCTTACAACATGTAGCAGGGTTAATTTAATTAAATGTGATCAAATATGGGTTTGCTGCGATTGCATAGGAGAGGTGCTGGGTTGACTTAGCACTGGCCATGATCGTAAGTGGTCGTGCATCTGAGGTAGTACAGGTCCCCACCTCACTTCATTTAGGCTGAGACCATACCAACTCCTGGTGTAATGGGTACATTACTATGCAAGGCTAGTCCTATCGCAGCTCTGGTCAGAATGCTTAAGAAAAAATAAAAGCAGATTATTCTGTATGCAGAGAAGGGCTGCTGGACTGTTCAGGTAGATGGAGAAGGCTGGAAAGACAAAAATTCAGAAAGGATCGTTGGTTATAAGTTGGTTAAGAGAATAAATTCCAGGAGGACTGAGAGTTGCAGAAGTTTTGAGGCAGAGGTGGAACAAAGACAGATGGAATAGACTGGCAATAAATAAATATGCTGAATAAATAAATAGGCTGAAAAAGAGAATATTTCTGACGATACAGAGGTGTGCTGAAAGCATGAAGGTGACAGTGGGAACCGTCTCTGTCAGTGTGGCACTTGTGCAGTGGAAGAGTGATTGCCTTGCAGTACAGCCTCTGTGATCCCTCCTTAACAGGCTGAGTGTGAGCATCCAAAGGAAAGAGCAAACATCAACTTCAGCTGTTGTGCTAAGCCAGAGCTTACAACAGTATTTGTATTTATTAAACATGGTGGGTCACAGTGAGGCTATCTGAACTTAGCATGGCTTTGGACTATGCACAGCATCTCTCCTTTTATGCTTGACAATCAGTCCTTAAGCCAGCCTTAGCCTCTCCTAATTGCATCTCTAAAAGTAGCTGGTTGTCTGATTCCTTTTACTGTTTGTTGGTAAGTCTTGTTTGGTGAGAAGGGAGTTGGGAGGTGGGCAGCCTTGGCTGTGAGTGACATCTCCTGGCGTGCAGAGCTGCCAGTGACTTGGCATGATGTTGGCTGGAGGAGCGGTTTCCTATTTGTATTGAGGCTCTGGAAGACTCGCGGGATGATCCTGCTTCATTGCCTTCACAAGGAGCTGCCTCCCACGCTGGTGTGGTCCTTCCTGGGTTATTCACCAAGTGCAACAGGGTTTCTGCAGCAGAACCGCTGTGGTTGCCAATGTCATTCTCAGTTGATAGCTAACACAGAGACAGAAAGGATATTGGGTCTGTTTATGTTCTGGGACCTGCACCAATCACTGGATGGAACCAGTGGTAGCCCCTACAAAAAAACAGAGACCAAAATTAGAAACAGAGATGCCTGAGCAGCTGGGCTGTGCTCCAACATCTGGAGAGTGCTTAATGCCTGTGCAGCCGAGCAGGGCTCCAGCACCAGGCAGCTCTGAGCCTTGGGTAGGGAAGAAGAAAAGCAGCGTCATTTCTATGCCTACTTATGGCCTTCGCTTGTGGTTTCTATCACCACTTACAGTGGGCAGCATGGGAGAAAGAGCAGAGATCTGTCAGTTTGCGTTCTGGCTGGGTGCAGAGACAGAAGATCACATCTGCTTAGTCTTTAGCTGAGGAAAACTGCTAGTGGAAGAAAAGTTCTGGGGCCTGGCAATCAGAGGTGCTAGAAGGTCAAGTCTCCCACTTGGTGGACACTGAAGAGTGTTTGCACAGCATTCAGCGATGTGAACGTGGGGTGCAAAGGAGCTGGAGGAGTCTGGGGAGTAAGTTAATTCTTTAGCCACTGCAGAACCTGCAATTACGCCTAGAGCTGATGGAGGTAAGCAAGTGTGCAGAAAATGGAACTTGTGCAAATACCTCACCTTTCTGAGCAAATGGAGGTGAGTTTGATTTTAATTACATTGAATTCTTTATCTAGATTTGCAATGTTGCGATTTGGTTTTGTTTTTCTTAAATCACCAGTATTCAAGGCTGTACGCTTTGAGTGCGATTTGGAAGGTTATTGCTTTGCTAGGCTACCTTCTGGATTACACTTATCATTTTGTACCTTTTCTTGTATGAAACATTTCAACAAATTGCTGCTTGGTAGCATTAGAGTTCACACAGAGTGATGCTCTAGTATGGGATACAGCAATGAAATCACGTATTTACAACGCCCAGAGTTGTGAAAAGTGCTTATGATACTGAGCTAAAATTCAGGCAGAAGTCATCTTCAGGGTTAAGGAAATAATGTGCCTTGGAAAAAAATTGCTAATCTCAGGTTGCAGGTGGGATGCAGACAATTATCATTATGCCTCTGCCTACAGAAAAGAGATTTCTGCAGCTGTTTATTGGGATGGTCCATTACAGTGAGAAAATTATTCCTGCTTTGCTGATAATTCTGCTACTTTCAGAGTGTGACTGCTGAAAAGGTACTAGAGACAGACAATACCCATCACAACAGGAAGTTGAAAAATCTTAGAAATGATGCAGTCACCCATCCTTCATTCCTATGACGGTAAACACCCAACAAAGCCATTAGTGGCTGCCTCTAGGCAAGATCTCAGAGTAAGTGTGGCAAAAATTATGTGGATGTGCTGTGCAACTGTTAGGGGCAGTTTCAGTTTCAAGGCATGCTAGCTTCGTATCTATACAACTAATTTTACATTATAGCATCTGGTTTTATTCATTTTTCTAGTGTTAAACTTTTTTTTGTTCAACAGACATGCTCAGTGCCACCGTAACCTGAGCCAACTACTCTCTCCAATAAGAAGAAAAGTCTCCCAGCTGTCGTGCTCTGCTGTTTCTAATTATTTCAAGCCATGAGTTCTGGGACCTTTTTGAATAAAGTTGTATAAAATGCATTCTTACCTCCTACTGTCTGGTATGTGCACTAGACTATTTTTTTAAGCTGCATTCTTGGAGATAGTGGCAAGCATGCTGTGCCTCTAACAGGCACTCACAATATGCAAGCATAACAAGCTTCCAAATTTCACAGTTAGCCTCAGCAGACTTTTACATGAGCGTGATGAGAGGGAGCACAGAGCTCCAGGGCAGCGTTAGGTTTCCAATGGACCTGCCTGCTAGGAGATCTTCAAAATAAGTTCTCTTAGGTTTTAGGTTCCATTTTCTCTTGGTAGGTGGGAAGACGTTATTTGTATACGGTTAGAGATTTCCAAAGGTGCGTTCCTTCTTTTCACTTGGGCTAACTTTTGAAAATAACTCTAGGATTTGGGGTCATTTGTAAGGTTGGGTAACACTTTGTATAGTTCTGGCACGTGGGACCACTTTTCATGTGAAACAAGACTGATTAGAAGATGACCCTGTTCAGAACTTCAGTGCTTTTCATATCTGCATGCGTGATGTGGGGTGACCTCTGGAACTCCGGCACGGAACTGGCGTGCAGATGCAGAGCAGGTTCAGTCACCTTACCTTCTTGGAGCATAAAGATAGTCGATGGGGTTGCCTCCACAGAGGTGTTGTCACCCTGGATGACTCGTAATGTACTTCTAAACATCTCCTAGGGTATTTGTGTATAAGGAGAAGATAAATTAGGACCCGTGTGAGCAGTCAGACAATCAGTGGTTTTGAGTATGGAGGATCGGCATGGGTAGAAATAGATTTCGTGTTGTAGGTATGGGGGCAGGTATGTCCCCTAGAGTGCTGGAACTATCTGTTACTTCTAAGTGTGGAATTTACAGCTAGATTATAAATCTGGAAAATAGTTTTGCTGACACCCTTTCTAGAGCTTCATGTTGTAAGATGATATTTTATTAAACAATACCAAAACTGACTGAGCCAAAGTTGTGAAGCCAGATTTCCACCATGAGATATATAAAGGAGAATCCGAAGCAGGAAAATATAAAAGACAGCATCGTGCTAGCCACTAACAAATGCAGGAATGTGTATATTGGTTCTGAAAGCTCAAATGTCGTATTGGTTGTGAATTATTTCCATCAGCCATTAAGTGGCTTTTTTACAGAATACTACTGCTAATCCTGTATTTAAAACCACAAAAATCTGAATTTGTTAGATAGGTTATACCAAATGTATCAGTTAAGGAATCAGACTGGTACAGGTTTTCCAAAGTGCGTGATTTTCAACCATGTTATGCCAATTCTACAAATACAGGCTATTCCTAATTTACTGGTCTTGTGAGAAGTGGCATCAAAAATCTCGATAGATTTCTTAAATACTCTGTGGAGCGCACATCATATTTTCTGTATAGTGTTGCCAAGGAGCAGAACGGCATTGCTTGAACTGACTGCTACATACTAAAATGTTAGTGTTAGACTTCCTAAGTGCATTATCAGTGGTGAGGGTGTCGTAAATTGTTAAAAACATTGTAAAAAACTGAAGCACAAAGTATGTTATGACAAAATGTTGCAAGGGTTAAAGCTTTGGGTTCCACAAGGTTATGCTGTTTATATATTAGTCTGTTCTTTCAGCTTCTTGGCAATTAAGCCAAATGCAGAGCCATGGAAGAAGTTGATGTTTGCCCCGTACAGATGCTTTTGCTATACCATTGCTCAGTCACCTGCAGATACCTCAAGGACAGACTAGACGTAAGCTGCATCTTGAAGTCTTCCTTCATCACCACTTGGCACAGCCCATGGAGATGCGGCACGGCCCATGAGAGCAGATCTGCAGGACACCAGGGCTGAGCTCTGCCTCTACAACATCCCACAGAAGGACGTGGAGGAGGAGATGGGAGCACAAATGGGCAAAGGCAGAATCTTCATCGCGCAAAGGGACTGCAGGAACGTGCCTGAAGACCTTTGGGGTGTGAGGTAAGATGAACTAGTGGGATACTAACATCCTCTTTCTGCTCTAGTCACAGGTACCAAACCAAAGATGTCCAGGACAAGAAAGATTCTACTCATCCTGGGATTCCTCTGTATTCTGGCTGTAATTGCTTTAATTGCTGTAGCAGTGACCCAAAACAAGCCACTTCCGAAGAATATTAAGGTATTATGAGCTGGGACTCTTAACAGCCGAGCGGGGGGGGGTTAGGCATGCATAGTGCTCCAGGACATGTTGCTGCCCCTGCTGAGTCTGGCTAACCTCTCTTTCTGGCTCCATGCACCTCAACATCTCATTTTACATCTTCCTGGTAAAACCAGGTATGGCTTCACAGGGGATCATCTTCTAAGTAATCAGTCCCAGTTTTGCTGCTTCTCTACTCTTGTAACCTTTGATGCAAACTTTGCACTGAAGCACTACTGGGAAGAGTAATGATGCAACATGTTCCCACAGGTGCCAGATAGGCTGTTCGTTTCTGGTCGCCGCACTATGTGTGGAGACCAGCACATGCTGTGTCTGGTTCGGTGCCTCAGGTGCAATGACAGCTCTGTTTTGCCCACAGTATGGGATTGTGCTGGATGCAGGGTCGTCCCACACTAACCTGTATGTGTATGAGTGGCCAGCAGAGAAGGAGAACGACACTGGGGTGGTACAGCAGGTGGAGGTGTGTAAAGTCGAAGGTAAGAGGAGGAAAGGGAGCTGTGGAAGGGGCATGGGATGAAGAAGAGATAATGCAACCAAAGGGTGGGGGAGGAGAAACCTGGAGAAAGAGGCCAATGGTGAAAACGGTGTTATATCTGTGAGCTAATGTATATCCCACTGCTTCCCATGGGGAGATGTATGTGCCTGATCTTCCTGGGAGGAAAGCCGGATCAACTTTTTCCCTTGGCTTTAGGATGCTTTGAAGTGCTCTTTGGAAAGAACTACATCCAAGAATGTACTTAAATAAAACATCACAGAATCACAGACTGGTAGGGGTTGGAAGGGCCCTCTGGAGATCTTCCAGTCCAACCTCCCTGCTAAAGCAGGTGCCCCCAGAGCAGGGTGCACAGGAACACGTCCAGGCAGGTTTTGAATCTCTCCAGAGAAGGAGACTCCGCAGCCTCTCTGGTCAGCTTGTTCCAGTGCTCTGTTACCCTCACAGTAAAGAAGTTCTTCCTCATGTTCAGGTGGTCTGTATGCGTGCTTGCTGAATTGCCAAAGAACATCAGGCAGTGAGAGGGGAGGACATGGTTTCCTCTTTTTCGAGGCTTCTGTGCAAGCTAGGCACTGGGCTTGTGGGCCAAGGTTGCTCAAATTACGCATGTTGTGGTTTATTTTTTGTTTTATTTAATTGCTGTGTAGATATCATATGGTTTAGGAAGGCATAAATGAAGCCCAAGGATGCACATGACAAGGAATAGAGTAGACCATCATGGATCGCTGTGCTCTGAGGGGAGGAGAGGTGCTGTCAGAACCTGCCTGGGGTCTTCTCAGGCCTGTCTGCCACACAGGGGAGAGCCACGCTGTGATCGAGCTGCTGCGATAGCTGCTCGGTGCTGCAGCATGCCATGCCATGAGCAGCACGCTGAGCATACGGCAACCTGGAGGAAACTCAGAGGGGGCTTCACTGCTGCACATGCAGACACTGGTCCTGGAGCATTCCATTCACTGGGGGACACAAGGCAGGGAGGGACAATAAATTTTTATTTGGGTTAGCATGAAAGGGGTTAGCTGCAGAATACTCAGTGCTGTACTGTGAGCATGCAATACACAAACAACTGACAGTGTCTTCCCCCAGAGGACCCAGCATAATGAAGGGTGAGGGATTCTCAGGTGCAGATCCAGGGTACGCCCAGGCAGAAGCAGGGATGAGTCTGCAGATGTCCAGGACATACTAAGCAAATGATGTGGCTCACTGCAGCCCTCATAGCTAGTTCATAGCCTGCTTCACAGAGAATTGGTGGAAGATGCTGGGCGCTGCAGGCATCCCTGCATGCATCGGGCTTAGCTGGTGCTGTGGGATTTCTAAAACTCCTTAGAAATGAGGTGATTGAATCTGATGTTGCTGCCTGTGATAGTGATACAGTTTAACATCACTGCTCATGACAGCACTCGGGTTATGCTTGGAGTTTGAGCAATGAGGTGTCCTTATTTCTTGCAGGCCCTGGGATCTCAGGTTACTCGCATGCCACGGAGAAGGCAGGTCCTTCTCTGGCACAGTGCCTACGACAAGCAGAAGAGGTGATTCCCTCAAAGCAGCACCAAGAGACACCCGTCTACCTCGGAGCAACTGCCGGCATGCGGCTTCTCAGGTACTGCAGGGCTTGTCCCCTTGTCCTGCACCACTGCGCCTGGGACTGCCATGGATGCTCAGCAGGGGCCTCTTGGGCAAAGTCCTTGGAAACGCTACCTAGCTCACACTTTGCCCAGATGTCCTCTTCTGCCACTGGCCTCTCCGAGTCCCCTGGGCTCTTCTCCTGCTTGCCCAGCAGGTCCATGTCCACTCACTGCAACCTTCCATCATCTCCAGCACCCACATGCAGCGCACAGGTACCAGGCGGGTAGCAGTGCCCAAGATGATGCTCAGGGGATGCTCAGACATTCCGCACATCAAGGGGATGCTCAGACATCCCCAACAGTCTGGTATCAGGCCTGACACAGGATTTTTGAGCCCAACCATGTTGCAGCTCCCCACATACCTTGATTCAGCCCGAGACCATCAGAGCTAAGGTAACTTTATAATCATATCCTCCTTTAATTGCAATTGTGATTTTCATGGTGGTGCCCTAGACCACTTGCCCGGCTGGGACAGGGAGCTGATCTTATCTGTGTATTGCCTGAGAAATCTCCCTGGCGATACCAGAAGGCATGGATTTCTTCTGTAGCAGTGATGTCGAAGAGTGAGAGGAATCTCCACGTTGCAGTCCCTACCAGGGCATGTGCTCCAGGGGAGCATGGGAGCCCTGGTCTCTGGTCCAGGTACCACTCTCAGCTGTGGGGTCTAAGTGTCAGAGTTGGTGGCAGCTGTGCTGTCAAGGTGTGACAGAGAGGTACTTGGCCAGTTAGAGCTGGATGTACCCCTGTGAATGACTGTTCTGTTATAATTAACACTTGGTCAGGAGTTGCAGCCTGCCTACTCAGAATAAAGCCCACAGGCTGCAGCGAGCTGTCAGCCAGAGTCACTCCATCCTTTCTTCCGTTCATCCAGCTTGGAGAATAAAAGTGCAGCTGACAAAGTCTTGTCCTCAGTAGAGAAGACGCTACGCTCAGCTCCCTTCAACTTCCAGGGTGCCAGAATCATCAGTGGTCAGGAAGAAGGAGCCTATGGATGGATCACCATTAACTACCTGCTGGGCAATTTCAAGCAGGTACTGTATCAATAGCAAGTCCATATTTGAATCATTGGCTTGCAACACTTTGTAAATCATGCCTTGCAGGAGGGTGTCACAGGCACTATCTTCCCTTGCAAGCCATTTACCAGAGATCAGGAAGCTGCACATCTTGCCTCAGCAATTACTGTGGGTACATCCTGATACTTACATCAGGATCTACCACTGTAGTCAGGCTTAAAGCATTGAAATAAAACACCAGCATCTTCGGTAACTTTGCTTGGGTGCAGCACACTCGTCACTTCTGATCTAAAATATTTCTGTGCCTGCAAAGTTTGACAATGATTCTTTACTACTGAGCCTTTAAACCATCTGGGAGCTGAAACAGTAAGTTGATTGTTTTTTTCTCGTAACAATTTTATTAGATTTCATGTTCTTAGTCCTGCAAACACTCAGACGTGATCCATCTTCTGTTTTTCCCAGCCTGCATCTTTCTTGTGTCTTGTTCCAGCTCTCACCTCATGCTCCCCTCTGGGCCTTCCTGCCTTTCCTGTGTTCTGTGCTTCTGCTTCTCTGCTCATAGGTCTTTCTATGGGTTTTTTGCTCTCCAATAAATCTTCTCCATGCCTGATGTATCTGTTTTACTTTGAAAAAAATTTTTTTTTTGAAGTCTGGCTGGACAAAACTTCTGCATTCTCTGAAATCTGTAAGTGAGACATCGGGAGCACTAGACCTCGGAGGAGCCTCAACACAGATTACCTTTGTGCCAAATGAACTCTCTTCTGAGTCCCCAGAGAACCTGCTCTACTTCCGTCTCTATGGCAAGGATTACCTAGTGTACACGCACAGCTTTCTCTGTTATGGGAAGGACCAGGCTCTGCAACAGAAATTAGCCAGGGACCTACAGGCAAGTACATCTGTAATTGCAGGTAGAGATCTTGGACCCTCCCAACTCTGACATGCTGGTGCTGTAAAAGTTGCCGTGTCCCAGCTAAATGTCTCATCCCTTAGTCTGGGTTTGGGAAATGTCGTTATCCTCCATAAAGACTGAGTAGATGCCTAAAGAGACGAAAGTCAACATTTTCAAAAGTACTACCAATTTGAGCGCCTTGATTTGAAGGCATGGGATAGCAGGAGTACTGTGCTTAACTGAAGTACTCGGGGGAGGTGATGTTTCGTCATCTCTGAGAATCCTGAATCAACAGCAGCTTCACAAAATGTGGCTGGAAGTAATTTGCCCAGGATCCAACAGGGGGAGGCTGTGGCAGTACCCACATCTCCCAAATCACAGCCAATGCCTTAATCCATCCTCAGCACTTTGACTCGATGTGTGTATCTTGGTGTGGTGTACTGTGACAAGTGCCTTGTGGCCACCCTTCCCTGTGGCTCTTTCCCAGAGTGTTAACCTAGAATGAAGTGTGACAGCTTCGGTTGATTTTACTTTCAGACCATGGAGAACAGCAGCCTCCTCGATCCATGCTTCCACCAGGGGTACCAGAGGACTATAAATATAAGTGACCTCTTCAAAAACCCTTGTACAGGAGCCAAGAAAAAGCAATTCCCTTTCAGCCAGCTGTACATACAGGGAGAGGGGGATTATGTGAAGTGCCGAAGAAACATCCAGAAACTCTTTAACAAAACCAATTGTCCTTATTCCAGTTGCTCCTTCAATGGGATATACCTACCTCCATTACAAGGCGATTTTGGGGTAAGTCTTCAAATTTTTCAACTCTCTATAACCCAGAATATCAGAAGAGCAGAAACTCAGAGTAACGTTAGAGTGTATCCCCCATGGCTGGGGCAGGAAATCATTTACGAGATGGCTTTCGGGACATGTAACTACAAAAGAGGTACTGCACTGGCTGTGAGGACAGCATGTGTAAGAGCTACCCCAGTAAATGCTGGCCTGCCAGTACTGCACTCTCCCCATTCTAATCCATATCCTGTAGGCATCTCCTTGGAGTGCTCTATTTCCTGATTCATTTTTTATGCAGTCCTTCCTGATGGTGAGCACCAGAGGCAGGAGACCCTGCTGCAGGCCATGCATAATAAGCTGCTCCTGCAAACCTTGTCTCCTGAGGTCAATGGTGGTATCAGATCTGAAATTCATCCAGAAGTGTGTAAGCGCTACTGAAACCAATCAGCCAGCTCACCTGTCTGCTTCACAGGTGTGATGAGGAGACAGTGCATACTCTGAACACATCATGTGTGACACCACACTGAACATCAGTCCTGGAGCTGCAAGACTTCAGTGGCTGTGAGGCTTTCTGGGGGAACTGTTAATACCCTCTTGCCCTGTTCATAAACTTCCCCCTACCTATCAGCTACTGGCCATGGTCAGAGATGGGTGTTGTGGACTTCGGGTTGTATGCTGGGGCTGTGGACAGCCCTTTCAGACCATCACCTCTGCTGTTTGTAGCAATACTGGCTGCAGGCTCATCTCATTCAGTTGCCAAAATGGGATCGTGGTTGTGATGACAAACAGCGTTCACCGTGTGCCACTCTGGCACCAGTGTGTAGAGGACAGCAATTTACTGAAGTTCTTCAGGATACTGTGGTCAGTGAGGTTCCTGCCTCCACCTTTCTTTTGGAGTCCTTAGCGCTCATCAGCTCTGAGCGGTGTGTCTCAAAATTACATAGCTCTCGAAAATATACCTACTTTTGTGTGTGTGATGTTGCTTCTTATTTCTACATCTAAATAAAACCATTTTTTTTGGTGGGATTTCTGCTGTCCTGCTCATGCTGAGGCCCAGTCAGGTTAAAATGCTCTTTCTTCTTCAGGCTTTTTCTGCTTTCTACTTTGTGATGGACTTTTTGAACCTGACCAGTGAACAAAGCCCTGTTGCCCTGGACAAAGCGGCCAGTGCCATTGAGAGCTTCTGCGCCCGGCCTTGGCATGAGGTGAGCAGTGCTTCTGGCAGTGGGCTGGGGCTGCCAGGTGGCAAGAGCTGCTGATATTTTTCTGTAGGATAAATGGTTGGGGGTGACTTCCAAGGCAAGAGGGGGAATATCCCCCCAGCACCTGCAGTGGAGGCTCAGATGCAAGCTGGAGCAGTGGGAAGCTGTGTTTAACAGCCTGGTGGCTTCCTCCTTCCCTAGGTGAAGACAGCCTATCACCAAATAAAAGAAAAGTATCTGAGCGAATATTGCTTCTCTGGAGCTTACATCCTCTCTCTCCTGGAAAATGGCTACGAATTCACTGAAACGAACTGGCAAAGCATCCACTTCCTTGGAAAGGTGTGTTTCGTGGCGGGGAGGGCTCTACCCCAGCAACTAAATGCAACCTCTGCTGCACAGCCCAGCCCTTTTTCCCCAGGGGTGCCCCTGCCCCGGCAATGCCACAAGCAGACCCCGCACCTCCAGGTGCTGATTCTGCTCCTCTCCCATTTCAGATCGGCAGCAGCGATGCAGGCTGGACCCTGGGCTACATGCTGAACCTGACCAACATGATCCCGGCAGAGGAGCCTGCTGTGCCCCCTCTTTCCCACGGCAGCTATGTGGGGCTGATGGTGCTATGCTCCCTTGTGCTGGTGTCCGTGCTCCTGTTTGCCTGGCTTCTCTTCCACAAGCCCAAGTGCCTGCAGAAGGGGATTGTTTAGGAAGAGCCTTGGGGGGAGAGGGGCCATGTCACCCCAGCCACTCAGGGCTAGGAGACCCCAGCAGAGCAGGCTGTACTCCAGAGCCCTTCTCGCCTCTCCCTGAAGCTACTGACTGTACAACAAGGGCATTTATTTCTTTTGACTCACACTTGCACTGACGGACATTGGGATATCAGGCTCACCACCTCTCTCTGCCAAGGACAGACAAGTGGGTGTCCCCTCCTTGAATGGGTCGTACTTTCATTCAATGAAACTTTGCTGCTTGTTGGTTTTTGCCTTGTGCACAGCATTATGAAGAGAAAAGCAGCAGCAATCTTTGGGAGCCAGTGCTCCTGCAAGGGTAATCTCAGGGTCACACATCGCTCTTGGGAGCGCTCACACACAGGGTGATCCTGCTCCTCCTCTGCTGAAGCCATTCCCGAGAGCGCTCCCAACACCAGCACACCTCCACTCGTCTCCCCGCGCCCTGAGGCCTCACAGCTCTACCTTCGCCAGGTACGGCCACCTGCACCCAGCTGGCCCCAGAGGCTGGCCGGGCTCCCAAGTGTCGCTCTGGGAAAAGAAGGGATGAAGATGAAGAAACTGAGTGTGCTGGTGGTCATCTGGGCTCCGGTGGCTGGCTGCTCCTTTCGCAGGTGGCAAGAAGCCTCTTTCCCACGTCTTCCTGATGTTGTTGCTGGACCAAAGCTGGCTCACTGTTACACTGAGCTGTTCCCGTGTCCCTAGGATACATCAAGACACAGATCTCCAGCCAGGCATTGCTGATTTTTGTAGGAACAGCTCGTACTGGCCAAGGATCCTTGACCAGTACCGAGTGCTTGGGCCTACAGGGACTCTGGTGTTGATCAGCGTGCATACATGTATACACCCACTAAAGCAATCCAGTGGCACTGTGCTGATCATGCAGCAGCTTCCAATCTAGGGGAAGTGTTTATTAGATCATGTTCCTTTATAAATAGGCAGCTGGCAGCAGTTAACCACCGTGAGCATGCACAGATTGAACCACTCTTTCCACCAGCGAAATCAGTGAAAATTTGCCTTTCCTTCCCTCATGGCTTAGGCTTATCCCATGACCATAAGACCCAGGGCTTGTGAATGCATATACTGCAGCCCATCTTCTAGCACACAACTAGGGCAATGCCACTGATCAGGTGTATGTATCACTTTCTTCCATTTTCCATTCCTTGGTTAAAAAAAAAAAAAAGAGAGGTAAGTCAGAAATTGATTTTTTATAAAACACTTGGAAACCACTGGTGCCTGTTTGCCTCCCATGAAATCTCAGAAATCTCTTCTAATAACCTGTAAGTGCTGGAGGCCAAAAGAAAGCAGATATTGTGGAGAGAAAGGCATGGCAAACACACACTGTCACCTGTTTCCCCAAGCAAAGCTGTAGAAGGCGCGGAGGGGATCAGGATGTGCAACCCCAATAAAGCCGTCTCCTTTAGGCAAGCACAGACACAAAGCTTGGGATTTTCATGCTCTCCCAGCCTGTCCCTCTGCTGGAAAACATCCCCCAGTTATTTCTACTTCATGCCTGGAAGTAGGAGCTGTAACATGTTGAAGGACCTAAAGGTAAGGGAAAAATCTACCCTGTCTTGTGATAAGATCTTTGGGCAGTTCATTGTTTTTCCAAAAATCCGTGTCTTATTTTTGTTCTGAATTAGCTGGCTTCAGCTTCTGTTGGATCTTGTCTTGCCCATTTCAGAAAGACCGAGTAACTCTCTGCTATCAAAATCCCTTTTTCTTTGTTGGTGCTTGCAAGTCATCATTGTATCATATTAAATAGACTGATCTTCAATTTGTGAAGTGCTCTGCTGACCTCACTTGTAGCACTTGACTCCGTTTCTTGAAAGTTTTTATATCTTTCTGAAATTCAGACATCAAAGTTTTCAGCAGCAAGTGATAGTAGAGTCGCAAATAGTGCATATAAAAGTAATACCCTCTGGTTTTATCTATGCTCTATGTTCCCCATATGTATATCTCAGGGTCAGGTCTGCTCACTTAAGATAAAGTTTTGGGACTGTTTTTTCCAGTTGGGCTATTGCAACTTGGCCTTTTTTTCCAGTCACTGTATTCCAGAATGGCCTCTGTTTCACACCATACATCACTGTCTCTTAACATGAGCCACGTTGCCTTCCATGTGGCTCCACTGAAACACGTACTATTCAAAGAATATTTCCCTAAGCAAGTGATTCAGATCAACCTACAAATGACGCTTCCCCACATTGTCTGTCCATTGACCAGGTTTTGTTCTTATCTGCAAATCCATTAAGATGTTGGGATTCATCTAGAGATGGAGTCTTCCTTCTGTTTTCAGGAAGGATAGGTAGATGAGAAATTAACGGTAGATTTTGGTCATGGCTAGATGGCACGCAGGAGGAGTGTGTGATCAGAGCTGCTTTGGCTCTCCAGCCAGCCCCACTTGCAATGCACCCCATCCTGTGACACTTCCTTGCATATGGAGTCTTCGTAGCAGAGCAGGTGCCCTGGAGAAGCTCCCCGTGTGAGCTGGTGCATCCTCCCTCCCCATGAACAGTGTGGAAATGGGCAGAATGGGAATTCCTCTCCTAAGACCTCCTCAGGGATCTGGCAGCTGCTTAGCTATGTCCAGGATGCTGGAACTGGCAGATCCATGGGGACGTTTCAGAAATTGAGGCAGAAGCTCATGTGGAAGCTGGTGTGGAGAGAAAGCCTGTACCAGTCTGCTCTTCTGGTTTATGCCAAAGGAAAGGTCAAATACAGAACCTGGGAGAAGAGCTTTAGCAATGTTTTGTATCTTTATTGTGAGTCTCATAGTCTAAATATTGTTAGCTCTTGATTTTGGAGTCAAGTGATCAGCTGGTATCTTCACTTACTCCCTCCTGTCTTCCTTCTCTTGTTTTTTGGTTTTGTTTTTTTTTAAAGCTATAAATGTGAATTCAGTGCAACCTAAAGGCCCCAAACTAAGACAAATGCAAAATATGTTATATTATTTTTAAACCTTAAGCCTTTTAGACCACATTTATGAGTCAGTCTCTCCAGAACTAGAATTTCTAAGGTGACAGCAGATGTGCCATTTAAAAATCACTTCAGCAGGCTCAGGCTCCAGGAATTGCTTGACTGAAGGCATCCTATCAGGGTGAGACCCTTGCATATCACTGGCTGTACTTGAACCTTCACAGAAAAGCATATGACTCCTCCCCATTTCTCCTGCTATTGCATGATTTGATCCATGGAAGCTACTCAAAATCCTTGGTCAGAGTTCAAGTTTAAGGAATATTCATTTCTTTGCTTCCGTGCCGCATCTGACCCAGCTGTATTCAGCTCAGATCTGTGTTTCAGAGCCACCCAATGTACATGTGAAGACCATTACCAATAACGGGGGGAATTTCCAAATATGCCAGTAATAATATGGTATCACTTCTCTGGTTGATGCAGTTGATCTGCCTCATTGATAATTATCTGTGCCTTATTTCTAATTTGATAGTTTCTGGCTTTAATTTCCAGCCACTGGCTCCTGTACAGTTTTGTTCTTCTGGGTTAAAGCATCTTTTAGCACCACACGTTCTTGTCTTGCAGATATTTATTCACTGATCAGCTCTGCTGGGCTGCTGAGACTCCAGGCCTTGGTCTTTCCTGTTTTGCCACAGGAAGCCCTGAGATATGCTACCGCAACGTGGGATGAGGGTCTCTGGTTTGGCTTCAAATGTTGAGTGGTCCATTTTTGGGAAGGTTCCTTGCAGGGGCATTTGATAGCTTTGCAGGGTGAGGGAGCAGTCTGGTCTCTCTGGGACTGATGACTTCCACGAGCTCGCTTCTGTTCACCCAAGTTTCAGGTCTGAGGCAAAACTATCAGTGAGGCTGAGATTTCCAGGGATCAGAAGAGAAAGCCTGGGTGCCTGCAGCACACTCACCTCTTGCAGAAAACAACCAGTCCCCACCACAGGCTCTGAGTACCCTTAGCCTCCCCCCGACACAGCCACCTCTCCTCTGTGCACATGCTACAGCTGATTTCGCTGGCCCTACAGCAAAACACATTGGAGCCTCCACTTGGAAGAAAGCTCTCGGAAGTGGGGCCATCACCTCTGTGGTGAGAAGCTGATTTGCAATGTTGGTGCTGGCCAGGGCTCCCCAGCTTCTTCAAGAGCAGCTCTCAGCTGGATGCATGCCCCCTCCTTGTCCATTCCAATTCTTCCCATGCTCTGTGCCAGGGGGGACGTGCAGGCGCTGGGGGGGACACACCAAGGACAACGGTCTCTGCCCCCTGGACCGTGCGCTTTCTTTTTGCAGCTCAGCCCTGATGAAATGGATCTTTGTTTTGATGCACGCACAAATCTCTGTATCTTTATCACAATAAAGACTTCTGAACTGATGCCAGAAAAGTTTTTGTGCTGTTTTCCACAAGATGGGAACTCGTCAATAGTGGAATGAAGCTTCTGGCACTAAACATGGAAAAGTCCCGAGATGGGAGTTCCTCTCTTGGCAGTTGCCTGCTGTTCTGCTGGGTCAGAACTGAAGTTCCCAGTGGGTGGGCAGCATCCCCTCCTGGCAAGGAAAGGCACTGTAGTCCTTCCCAGGCTCTGGGCACCTCGCATGGGTGGCCGCACTCCGGGAAGGCTCCTAGTGCCCAAACCCATCTTTCCTTGCTTTAGCTTCACCGACCCCCCCAAAGCAGCTTGTTCTCCCCTGTCGCATACTGGTCAGCTGCTGTCCTCTGTCCTTGTTTTTCCTCTCCCTCCCCCAGGCAGCACCACTGGCATCATGCTGGCACTGCAACCCCCTCAAAAACAGGTGAAGGACGGGGGCCTGTGCCCCTTGTTTGTGGGGCGCGTGGCTGCGTGCCTCTGCGCGCAGCCTCAGCTGTAGCTCCGCCAAGGCAAACATACTTGTCACGGCTCATCATTTTTCTTTCAGCGCACACTCTCCCTAGTTTGCTCATTCTTATGGCTCTTATCTTGAACTTTCCTCAAATTTTCCACTCTTCCTCTGGTAACAATATGGCCAGAATGAAAACAAACACACCAGGTGGAGTCTTCACAGCCGGCTCCAGAGGGATCAGCTTCTTGCTGCCTGTGACTCTCAGCCATGGAGCAATGGGAGGGGGACAGGGCTTGCATTCCTGTCACTCTCGCTGCTGTGGCACACCATGTTCCTGCTCACCCTCCTTCTCCCACTGCCTAAAGTCTCTCCATCTTTGAATATCTGGGGGGTGGCTGAATGATCCATCTCAGAGGTATTAGCCACATTTTCCAAAGTAAGTCTTTGTTTACTTCTTGTGCTGTTTCTGCGAGCTTATGTTCTATATTGTCTGTTTTTGCTTTCATCAGTGTTTTTCAACGTGTCTGAACTTATTATTAGCTTAAAGCTTCATTAGCACGTTGATTCCCTACAATGTAGTAAAAGCCACGCTAGGTCAGATCAGACAGACAGCACATCGGCACGCGTCTCCAGCTGCACGGTGGGCGAAGATTTAGATGGACAGTTGGGGAAAGGGCATGATCCTTCTCTTCCAGCCATCAGGGGCATAGGAAATTTATGGTGAAGCGATTGCTTCTGGATCTGCATAATTAACAGCTGTGGATACCCCAGTTCTCTATGAATTCAACCTGTCCTCTTTTGCACTCATTTGACTTCCAGCTTTGATGAGGTAATTTAATTCTGCCTTGTGTGCAAAAGTATGTCCTTTTGCTTGATTTAAACCTGCTGCCTGATAACAAGCTGCCTCCACCCCGATGCCAGGGGTAACGCTGACTAATTCTCCAGATCTAGTAGTGCGTGAGATGCGTTCTCCGCCCACCCCAGATTTTGCTCATGGCTCCTTTTTAGGATCTAACGGTCTGGCATTTCTTTTTTCCCTGTTGTTTCTCACATCGGTGTTGCTTGTCTCCATAGGAAAGTGAGTGCTTTTCTCATGCGTCCCTTGGCAGCACTGCAGCTCCAACACTCCCACTGCTGTCGCAGGCCACTGGAAACAGCCTGGGAAGGGAAGGGGGAGGGGGGAGACAGACCAAACATGGGGTTTGTTCTATTTTACTATAGCCCTGCCTAGCACTCTCTGGCTGTGAAGTAACACCGGCTAGCACTGGAAACCTACCCACCTTCTTCACATCGCCTCAGTTGCTGAAATCTAGGGAAAGAGCAGCTCCACGGGAACCCAGCAGCCCTGGAAGCCATGATGTGAAGGAGATGAGGGCAATTCCCATGGCTGCATGAGCCGTCAGCTCCACAAAATACCACCGGACGTGGCTTGCTGTAGAGGTACGAGCTGCCCTGCCATACCCATGCTCGCCACATCCATGCTCACCACGTCCTGCCACCGCCTCAGCTAGTTTTCCCTGGTTTCCTACAAGTGCTGGGAGAAGCTGGTAACTCCAGCACCATTTCTTATTACCTAATTAAAGATGGGTGCAATGCCATTCCCACTCCTGAATGTATGTTGCTCTGAGACTGACTGATAAGAGGGGATGTGGTGGGATGGAGCTTAACTGGGAGAAGGTATTAATGTGGTTACTACTATCTTTATGTATGTATAATATTTATTTTTTCCTGGTCATGTCTTCAAAAAATATTTGTTCAAAAACAGGACTTTTGCAACGCTCTTTTTTTTAAAGGGGCCATAATTGAGAGGAGGATGCTGTGCAGATGGGGCAGGAAACTAGGAGGGCACAGGGTCAAGGAGAGAAAGGATCAGTACGATGGGGCTGGGGCAGAAGAAAGTTGGAATTGGGAAAGTCTGACTAAACCAAGTCAGGAGCAGACAGGCCATGTGTTTTGCCCACCCGTCTGCACTGTTTGCATTAGAGGTTATAAACAGGGGCTCTTTGGTTTTACCGCTGCTTTTCCTGGGAATTTGAGGCAGAAAGGTGGTCAGTGATCCAAGTGGATGTGGAGGACAGGTAGGAGAGCACTGGTGCTGGGCAGCACTGGCAGAGGATGCTTTGCTGGGGGAAGAGGCAGCTAGAGCAACCCTTGTCACAGGGACTAGAGCAGCACAGCACGCATGCACCTCAAGGCTGAAGGGAAGGCAGATGTTTAGCATGGCTCTGAGGATCCTGAGAAGCTCATTGCTGATGGCAGGAGCAGCTCCTTTCCAGGGTGGCCTGGACAGAGCAGTATAGCACACTCATGCTTGCAAAGGGAGCCTTTCTCCTGACGCGTCCAGGCATGATGGTAAATCTTTTGGTTGTTTGTACTCACGTTTGAACTTTGTGTCAGAGATGTCCTAATAAAGATCTGTCAGAGCCGCTAAGCTGCTGGAGTTTTAGCCCCACGGGGTGCAAAGCCAGGCTGCCTGCCACTGCTGCACCCATCTGCAGGCAGAGCACAGGGACCCTGTGGCGACTGCTGCCCGCTGGGTTAAGCGTGTATGTGGCACAGGAGTGGAGAGGAACCAGCTTCGTCCAAATCCAGAAACGGTCTGCAGCTCTGTTTTTCAACAGACAGCAGGACATTTTCATCTGCCTTTAGGCTGCTGAGCTCCGTGCCTGTCGGAGGGCATTATCATGGCCACTGCCAGTGCACAGCGGGGCAACAGAACACCTGTGAGCAGAGTTCTGCTTGCCGGTACCTGCTCAGCAGACAACTCCTACATCGGACCCCACGTTGCCCTGTCCTCCCCCTCCGACTCCCTAGCAGGGCTGCTTGGGTAGGCAGCTGCGGGGAGGGCGACGCGGTCCCCGTCTCTGTTTATCCCGAGAGCAGCGCGACTGCCGGGCGAGCAGGGGCCGGGCCACAGGGGCCGGCAGAGCCTGCGGCGGTGTCTCCCTCTGCTTCCCCAGGAGATGGGGCAGGAGAGCAGGCGCGGCTACGAGCTGGCGGCCGGGCCCCGGGGGGGAGCGGCGGGAGCTGCCCGCGCCGGGCAGGCAGGGACCAGGCAGGGCTGCGGCAGCCGTGCGGGCACCGGGGCCGCCCTGGCGCCATCCCCACCCCGCTCGGCTCTTGCTCCGCGGAAGGGCTCGGCGATGGGCATCCCCCCGGCCCGCCGCCCCGCTCTCCTCTCCCCCGCCCCGCCGCTCGCCGTGCGCTTGGCAGCCCCGACGCCCTCCGCAGCCAGTTTTCCAGCCCTGCGCTTCTTCTGCTGTCACAGCCAGTGGCCGCGGGGGCCTGTTTACTGTCCGGTTAATAAGTGAGCGGGAGCGGGTGGTGGTGGGGGGGGGGGAACTTCTCC
>VZSC01002034.1:96134-112232 GCA_013398225.1 Steatornis caripensis | reverse complement strand
GGGCGGGGGGAGCATTCCTGTGCCGCGGGGCCCCGGCGCGCCCCGCTCCCGCCGCCCCCCGCCCGCAGGTGCAGGGGGCTGGCACTCGGAAACTGGAAAGAGCTGGTTGGAGTTTGCACTTTAAGCTCCCGGCAGGGAGGGGAGCGGGGGGCTCGGAGCTGGTGTGGGCGCCCAGCGCCGCGGGAGGATGGCTCGGTGGCTGCGGCCCCTCGTGGGAGCCCTGCTCCTGCTCGAGGGGGCGGCCGCCCTCAGCTTTCTCCACCATCGCTACGAGGAGATGGTGCAGGCCCTGTTCCGCGTGCAGAGCCAGTGCCCCTACGTCACCCGCATCTACAGCATCGGCCGCAGCGTCGAGGGCCGACACCTCTACGTGCTGGAGTTCAGCGACTACCCGGGCATCCACGAGCCCTGTGAGTACGGGGGGACGGGGACGGCGGTTCGGAGAGGATGGGCTTTGTCGCCGTGCTCCTTGCCACGCAGCACCATGGGGGCGTGGGGTGGGGGTATATCCCTTTCCAGGCAGGACTCCCAGAGGTGCCCGGGTGTCAGGCGGTGCCGGCTCCGGCAGGGACCCAGCAGCCAGCCCAGGGATGCACGCACAAAACCCGCACGCACACGCCGTGCTTGCACGAGCTGTGTCGTGGCCCAGGTGCGTACTTTGGACGGAGCTCTGATTTTTCAGTGCAGGCTAACATGAGAACCCAGGCGAGTCCATCCCAGCACCCCACCTGCCCTGCAGCCCTCTCCCTCCCAAAGCAGGCAGGGAAAGGGAGCACCCACCCGCCACCCTTTTCTGAGGGATAGTGGCAGGAGAGAATATTTCAGCCCTTCCTCCTCCAGACCCCAAAGCAAGGGGGAAGGCGAGCAAGGGGCCTTGGCAGAGCGGGCACTGGGCTCCTGCAACCCAGCGAGCCCCATGGGTTGTTCAGTCTCAGAGATCTCTACCTTCTGCCACGTGGCCTGCAGAGCTTTGGCAGCAGCGGCCCCTGAGCTGCTGCCTGTGCAGCATGGAGACACTGCCGAGCCAGACCTTGCTGGCAGCCAGGTGCCTTTGGGAGGCTGAGGGGACCAGAAGGCTCTCTGGGCTGGGGACTTGCACACAGGGCTCCCTCACTTCCCTGCATGGTGCCCCTGGGCCACAGATGCAGGCAGGGCTCTGCCTACTTTTTGCAGAATCTTTGGTCTTTTCAGATTCTGGCTGGTATGGTTAAACTCAGGGGCTGACAAGTCTGGACAGCCTAGTCACGTGGAAAACTGCCGAGAGCACCACAAGGGTGATAAGAGACCAATACTAGCACCTCCCCCCCCAGTGGAGCAGCCCCCCAAAATCCCACAGCACCCCATGCCTGCACTAGGGGCAGGGCCGGTGTGGGGCACACTGCTCCCCTCCTGCAGCCCAGAGCATCACATTCAGGGGTGTCGGGAAGTGGGATGGGAGGCTTCCCACCCTTACTACCTCTGTGCCAGCCCCCTTCACTACAGGGAAATCTGCACAGGATGGAGGACATCACAGGCACCTCCACAATACATTGGGGGCTGATTCAAAGCAAGGAACGAGCAAAGGGCATTGGCAATGTGCAACTGGATTTTAGACTTGCAGAACCACCACAGAGCAGCTGGAAGGGCCGTAGGAGGTGACCAAGATCTCGCTTGCCCCAGGTGGGCAGCATAGACCTGTGGCTCTGCTTGTAATGTGGCCCACACTCAGGCTGGCACTTTCAGCTTGTAGCATGAGGACTTTGGGAATCTGTGGACTCCCTTGAATGCCACAGAAAGTCTGAAAAGCAAGCCTAGAGTTTGTGGGGTTATGTGCAGTAATTAGGGCTTATGTGTCCACATGGATGATGTTTAGGGGTCTGCATATTGAAAAAGGCTGACAAGTCCTGCTGCAGACTTGAACAAAGCAGGGAAGGAGAATCCCTGCTGATACGTTATTTTTTTAAATAAAGGCTGCACAGATCTCCAGGACATTTTTATAGTTTTTATAACTAGATTACCTAATTAAATGAGTTCTCATGTCTCCTGAAATCTAACCAGGTCAAAATATGTTGCCCACCTGTGGTGTCCTGCGCTGAGGCACAGCAATCAAAAAATATGGGAAAGCAAAATCTTTTGCCAAATTTAGAATTTTTTTTAGAATCTGTCTGCAGCATGTCCAGATGCAGTGTCTCCTCCGCGCACGGCAAAGACTTGGGGGAATTTGGAAGCAGCAGATGTCTGATGCATGGAGCTGCATTGCCTTTTGCCCCAGGGATCGTCATGACACCGTGTGTGGCAGCAGGTCTGTGTGCTGCCACTGCGAGTCTAATTGCTGCTGGTGGCTGGAAAACTCATGTGCAATGGGAAATCTGGCAATCTGACATTTGTAATGACACATCGTTTCATCCTGACCCACGTGAAAGTCAGGCTCCCATTTTAACTGGATTCCCCTGGTGTCTTTCATCTACCAGTGCTGACTCCAGCCTGCTATGGGCCATTTATTCTCTCACAAGTAACTGCTTTAAAATCCCCTCTGGGAAAGCGTAACCTGCACCTCGTGTGCTGCCTCTCCTTCAACAAAGCAGCAAGTCCTGCTCCGGGCATTGTCTGCCTGCAGTCTCTAAATCTGTATTTTGAGACCTAATTTTAGAAAAGTCAGTGACAAGAGATCTTTTTGCTTATCCTGGAGCTGCCCAAGGGCCAGTTTGATCCGTATTCAACTCAGCCACTGAGGATTTCTCCAGCCTGACAATGAGCAGCCAGAGGCGATGGTACCCTTCCAGTGAAAGAGCACGGCTCGCCCCAAGCCAGGGATTGATTTTGTCCTGCAGAGTAATGAAAAGCTCCTTAAAGCCTGCAGAGCTAGGAATGTGCCATGCTGGTGAGAGGCACGGAGAGCAAACCATGAACGGCAGAGGCAGAAGAAATGACCTGTCCCCTCCACTGCCACCCACCACAGAGCTGGGAGGCCCTGACACCTTGGGGCTTGGGGCAGCAGCAATCCTGCCAGTGCTCCCCAGTCCCTCTGTGCTGCCTCTCCCCAGCCCTAAACAAAACCACCTGCAAATCCATCCTGTTGTGTGCTCCGAAGGTGAGCAGCAACCTGGTGGAGAGCCTGGGCTGCTTCCAGGGATGCTGTGGCAAAATGGAGGGGAGCCCACATGAGAACCATTACACTGTCCCTCACTCCAGTTTGCATTTTCCAAGGGAAAGGGCCATTTCACACCATTTATTTGCATCCTTTGAGCTTGGCCAGGCTCCCTGCAGTAGGAGTTGGCTCTTCCCTCCTCTGTCCCAGCCTTGGCTGATGGCGTCACTCTCTTGCTCTTTCCAGTGGAGCCGGAGTTCAAGTATGTGGGGAACATGCATGGGAACGAGGTGCTGGGCCGTGAGCTGCTGCTGCAGCTCTCCGAGTTCCTGTGCGAGGAGTACCGCCGAGGCAACGAGCGGATCACCCACCTCATCCACGACACGCGCATCCACATCATGCCCTCCATGAACCCCGACGGGTACGAAGTGGCTGCCAAGCAGGTACCAGGCAGCAATCGCCTACTCCAGCCGGGTAGGGGCAGAAAGCCCTTCAGATCCCTGCAAGATCCCCTTCACCATGCCTGTGGGGAGGGGGCATCTTTCTTCTCCATGCTCTTGCTGAATTTGTCCCCCTCAACCGGTGTTGCTCCTTCTCACCTCCCATGTCAAGGGCTCACGTTGTGTATCCTGCCCCAGGTGGCTCTGGCAGGTGATGGAGGAGGCTTCCTACACCTGCCTTACCCTCCCCAGTAGTTAGTTGTCACAGGAGGGTCACTGCAAATCTCCTACCCCAGGCTGGGTAAGTGGCAGCTGGATGCCACTGTCATGAGCAGACAGGGACATGAGGGGTGGGGCAGGGGGGAAGCCCTCTAGTCCCCCCCAAAACCTCATCCATTCCATTGTACGGCTAGACCTCAGGGAGGTATTTTATTCATGGCTCTTTCAGTTGAGACAAATTATTTATTTGGCTTGTGCCTTTCTCTGTGACCCTGGAAAATGAAGATATTGTTATTGACTTTCCCCTGTCAGTACCAATACTCTTTATTCTCCTGCCAGCAATAATGCACGTGTTGCGAATCAAAGGCACCGAAGCGCCGTTAGGACGGCCGGTCCGTGCCGCTCTGACACCCGGCCTGCCTGCACCCACCCTGTGCCCACCCCCATGATGCACCTTTGCCCTGCAGGGCCCGGACAGCAACGGGTACTTGACAGGGAGGAACAACGCCAATGGAGTGGACTTAAACCGCAACTTCCCTGACCTCAACACGTTCATGTACTACAGCGGGGAAATCAGCGGGCCAAATCATCACATCCCACTGCCTGACAACTGGAAAAGCCAGGTACAGGTCGGGGATGCTGCAAGGGCTACAGCATCCTCTTAGAGAAGCTCGGCACCCAAGCAAATATACTGTCCTTTGGCTTGCACGGTGCTTGTCTCCTTCCCTCTCCCCCCACGCAGAGAAACAGCATAATCCTGCCCCGTGTCACAGCTTGCACCTCTGCCAGGAGGAGAGGCCGGCATCACGGCCAGCTTGGGGAGGAGGTTGCAATGCACAGGGCAGAGGAGGTAGCGCATGCTGGCTAATGTGTGTGCAGTTTTGGGGCTGTGCTGGGAGAGCTGTAGCAGGGTACGCGATGGAGGACCCAGCTCTGAGCACCAGGGCGAGCAGTGGAGAACAGAGGAAGCTGCAAGGGCTGAAGCAGGCAAATTGCGGGACAGGGTCTGACGTGAGTGATCGTGCCGCAGCCTGATATGGAGCAGCAGCTGGCCCAGAGGTGGCTGAGCTCTTCTCCCTGGCCCTGGCCCTCTTCTCACAGGTGGAGCCAGAGACATTGGCTGTGATCCAGTGGATCAGCAGCTACAACTTTGTGCTCTCAGCCAATCTGCACGGTGGAGCGGTGGTGGCAAACTACCCCTATGACAAGTCTCAGGACCAGCGGTTCAGGAGCCACCGGCGCACAGTCAACACGCCTACCCCTGACGACAAGTTGTTTCAAAAGGTGAGCATGGCCCAGGTGGGCGAGGGCATTCCCACAGCCCTGGCAGGGTGCAGCATGCAAGAGCTGGCTGGGAGTCCCAGGGTCACTGCCTCATGCAGGAGCCGAGCCAAGAAACGTGTTGGAAATAACCATTAGCAGACTGCGGCATTTCTGCCAGCCACTGTCTCATGAGCCAAGTCCGGGCAGTCCCACCGTGAGCTGATCCCACCACAGAGACAGGCCAGTCTTAACCCTCGGGAGCCCCTCCTTCGTCCATGCCGTGCTTAGGTTCCCCATAACCCCAGTATCACCAGTGTCTTCAGTACCACTCTGCTCTTCCAGAGCTGGAGCCTGCCCCTGGCTTTGTTTCTTCATCACAGCATGTATCTGGGTTTTTTTCCTAGAGAGGTGGCAGGGTCTGGCTGGGGGTCTGCTGAGAGTACGATAAGGGAGACAAGTGCCCAGCAGGGGCTTGCAGACGGCAAAGAATAAGGAATACAACAACATGAGCACCAGGAGCATGGGCAGACATCAGGGAACGTATCAGTGTGTGCTGCTGATCCTGCTAGTGCTAGCTGAAGCCTGTGGTTTTTCTCCATTGTTAAAATGTCCCAGAAAACAGTGCCTTCAGTCACTGCTTCTATTAGAAAATACCCAGCACAAGAAAAAGCAAGTCTGCGTTAGAACAGTTAATGAGAAAAATAAGTCTGAGCTGGATGGAGTTCAGCCTTCTCTGGAAGCAGAGGCTGTGCAGGGGCTTGCCAGGATCTGCTGGGATCAGGTCTGCGCTCAGACACAGATGTAGAGAGGCTGCAGTCTGGGGCGTCGGCTAATGGTACCCACATAGCCTCAGAAGTCAGAAATGTAGTGAAGTAACTGTTTTCCTGCTGTCAGAACAAGATTACACCAGCATTTGAACCATAGTACAAGGGTATAGAGTTTGCATTAGAAAATGCAAATAACTTTCTCTCTTAAACCGTGTCTTACACAAAAGACAGGCTTTGGATGCGGTGTCCCAATTTAAGCCCTGCCTTCATGTCTAAAAATAAGCAGTAATCTTAATAAGGGCAATAAACAAGCAGTTGCCAGAACCAGAAGTTGCCCAAACTCTTTCCTAATAAAAATTCCCATGATATATATGGTATTTGCATCAGGACTGACACTGGTTAGTTTTTCTCACATATCTGCTCCCTCTGTTAGTTACTTGCTGTGTGAGGACCAGCACCGATGGGGCTGGGTGCCCCTGTGTGGGCCCACTGCCCTCCACTCCCCTCATCTCAGCAGGAGAAGGGCAGGAGCCGCCTGTGCTATCAGCAAGCCTCCAGCTTGCCAGATTTCTGCCCTTTCTCCTCCAACTTCATCTGCCTACATTTCGTACAGGTCCTAGCCACCTCGTGTTGTATTATTTCACAGCAGTAAAATGCAGGCGTTGTCTCCTGTCTGACTTCCCTCCCACACTCCCCAGTGAAGCCTGTGCAGGAGGGGGATGTTTCACCCAGAGCCACCCACTGCTCGAGTGGTGACCGATGGCTGCTGTCTCTCTAGCTGGCCAAGACCTACTCGTATGCCCATGGCTGGATGCACCGTGGCTGGAACTGCGGGGACTACTTTGCTGATGGCATCACGAATGGGGCATCCTGGTACTCGCTCAGCAAAGGTAAGGGCTGGGCAGGTGAGCACCACCCACAGCAAGGTGTTGAGCTGAAGAGAGGTAAAGGGATAGAGGAGAAACCTCAGAAGAGGATGGCTTGGGGAAGGGCTGCAGCCATAACACTGTGTCTATTACCAGACACCATTCTGGTGTCTGCATCTCAGACAGCGAAATGGCTTGGGAAGACTGGTAGTGGCTTGGGAAAGAGCCACAGAGTAGCTGAGGTCTGCAGAGACCTGCTGTGTGCTGCATGGGGGGAGAAGGCTCTAGGCATGTTGTTACAGAGGGAGGAGGATGTACCTGCGTAGCAAAGAGGGAGAGCAAGACTATTCTGGTAGAAGATAGACACAGGCCAGGATGCCTGGAATACAGGAGTGGGCAGGGAAGGGAGCCTTGCATTTCCCAGGCCATGGGCACTTCTCTTCCAGGCATGCAGGACTTCAATTACCTCTACACCAACTGTTTTGAAATCACCCTGGAGCTGAGCTGCAATAAGTTCCCCCCTGAGGAGGACCTGGAGCGGCAGTGGATGGCAAACAGGGAGGCCCTTGTTGCTTTCATTGAAGAGGTAAGGGGACATCCTGGGACCTACACCCTTCTCCTGCAGGCCTCCATGGGCCCCAGCCCTGATGGTATGGGTCCAATAGGACCTAGGAGCATAGAGGTGGAAAGGAGGTGGTCATGGAGCTTGCTGGGTGCTCTGGTTAGTAGGCTTTGGAAAGGCTGTTGTGTCCTAGACTGGCTCTGCTGCGGAGAACCAGGAGATCCGAGAGTATGGGGAAAGGTGGGGTTGTCCCCGGAGGTCTCAGCAACACCCCCTTCAGCAAAGGAGGGTCCGTGGCCCAGCAGTCTGTATTCCTCCCTGCAGGTTCACCAGGGCATCAAAGGGATGGTGTCAGATGAGAACAACAATGGCATTGCAGGAGCAGTGATTTCTGTCCAGGGAATCAGCCATGACATCACCTCTGGTGGGTTGTTGGTCCCCTTGCATGCTGTCCCTTTTGGATACAGCCTCTCGGAGGCTATCTGGGTGTGTGGGAGGGGTTTAGCAGAAGAGGCTATAATATGTGTGGCCAGCATGGTTTGATTCCAAAAAATACTAGCTGTGAGGATTGAGCAGTGTACAGTGCCTGTGCATGCTGAACCAGGGAGGGCTTGAGAAGCCCTTTAGAGGTAAGAACTGGAATGCAAACCTTATTGTGAAGGACTTCAGAAAGTCAGGTCTGATTTTATCTGAGAGAAAGGAAAAAATGCATTTGTATGTATCCAAAGAGAAGATTGAGGGAATAATCTACTCAATTATCTTAGTATCTACACAGAGATGAAAAAGTTGATAGCAAAAGACACGATGACAGAACAACATGAAAGGCTGAAAGTTCAAGCCAGACAAATTTAGACGGAGAGTGAAGTACCACTTTAGTTTATCCAAGTTGTGGTGGTTTCTCCTTTACTGTCTGATTTTAACCTTCTTTTCATAAACACCCTTCTCCGACAGAACTGACCATTACAGACTGGCTGCAGAAAATAGCTGATACTCCAGCTCTCCAGAGGTTGGACTATGAAATCATCAAAATTCCTTTTGGCTGTATGTCTGTGACTCAGTGACACTCTAATATTTGGCATTTATTATGCCAACCTGCACAGGAAAGGGGAGTGTCCAAGAGATCACAGAGTCACGGAGCTGCTGGCTGCAAGAGCCTTCTGGGATCTCCTGTCCAGCCTCCTGCTTGGAGCAGGATTGTCCCCAACGTTGGCTCTGATCGGCCATCGCTCCTTCCAGATGATTCTCACTGACTCCCAAGGATGGAGATTTCACAGCATCTCTGCTGTCCTGTGCCAGGGCTGCACCACCTTTGAGGTGAAGCTGTGCTCCCTGATCCACTCTGAAGCTCCCAGGCTGCCATCTGGAGTGGCCGCTGCCCTCTGTTGTGTTGCCTGGCACTGCTGCAAGGAGTTTGGCTCCATCACCTTTGTAGCTGCCCTTCGAGTAGCTGCGGGCTGTGAGCAAATCCCACTCCACCTCCTCCCAGCCAGGCTGAGCCTGCCCAGCTCCTGCAGCTCTCACTGGGAATCCTGAGCTCTCCCTGTTCGTCGGGTGCTCTGGATCTCCCACATCCTTTTGACCTAGGGCACTGAAACTGGGCAAAGTATCCAAGTGCAGCCTCCCTGGGCCTGAAGAGAGAGAGAAAATTATCCCCTTTGACCTGCCGGCCACCCTCCCTCTTTTCCCTTGGAAGCCCCTGACTGATGTGTCTCACACATACCAATTAGCCCCACTTAAGCGAAGTGGCACAGGCTGCCTGTAATGATTTATCAAATTTGCAATACCCATCCAGTTCCATAGATGGGAATATACTTAAATTGTCTTAAGTAATCCATAATGTGCTCTGCCTCACTGTTGGCCGTCCCCTGTCCCTAATCACACCAGTACACAGTCCATCAAAGTGCTCCTGGGGCTTCCTTATGCAGGGAGAATCAGGCAGGGGAGCAGCTGAGCTGATGAGCAATTAAAACCCATTGATAACCCAAACATGGCAAAATGGTACATGGCAGGAATTAGAGATTGCATTATGCATAAGAAGCCAGACTGGAGCTGTGTTTGCCCTTAGGTCTGCTGTCATCTGGCTGGCGAGCACTCAGATTTGCAGCTTCCCTGCACAGTCACAGCCAACACTGCTGTACTATCCCCTTTCATTTGGTGTTGACTTGCAGACTGACTGCTACTGTGTAGCACTGAGACATCCCATGCAGTCTACCAATATGAATCCAGCCTCACAATACCCAGCAGATCTGGAAGGAAGGAATTGCCTCGTTTTTGAAGGCTACACATCCTCAGGGAAGCACGCTCAGCAAGAGCTACTGGAATAGCTTTTGCTCTGCTCCCTGTGCATCCTGACTGCTTTCTCTTCCCATCTTGTGTTCCAGGTGATATGGGGGATTATTTCCGGCTGCTGCTGCCTGGCATTTACACTGTCACAGCCTCTGCAGAGGGGTACCAGCCCCAGACGGTGACAACAACAGTGGGCCCAGCTGCACCTTCATTGGTGAGTCAGGATGTATAGTCACCAGGGTGTCTCAAAATGTCTTCACCCCAGAGAGAAAGAAATGCAGCAGGGGATGTCTAGTGAGCAGTAGAGAAAGGAGGTGGGACATAGAGCATTGCCAGTGGCTACAGGCTGTCTGCTTTGGCAGACACATGGCTCCCCGCAGCTCGCAGAGAGGGACAGGGTGAAGGCAATGCCGTGTGCCTCTTGATTCCTTACTGAGGACTCGCAGCTCACTGGGCTGCCGTGCCAGCTCCTGTGTCCCTCTGCCTCTTGGCCATGGGGAGAGCCCTTGGCTGGCTGGGGCTGCTGCTCTTTAACTCTCCAGGATGTGATAAGGTGGAGGCAGTGTCTGTTCCCTGCGGCTCTGTTACGCCCCTGGCTCTGTGGGTTTCAGGGCTCTGCTATCATCTCCATCCTGCCTGGAACCAAACACATGATCAAACTCATAGCAAGAGGCTGATGTCTGCCCTTCTTTCTGCCAAGAGCACCCAAGACAGATGGGGACTGGGTGCCAACAAAGAACAGCCAAGCACCTTTGGGAGATGAAGTGAAACCAGGTGCTCTTGACAACAGTGTGGCCCCTACAGCACCGTTCCGAGGGCAGGCTCGACAACTAGAAATTGGCTGTAACAGCAATGGGTGGTGATCCTCGCCCCTGCCTTGTGAACATAGTGAGACTGCAGATGCAGCCTCCTCTGAGGACTGGCAAGAACCCCCGGGTTGCAGCATCCTGGCACATCATTTGCTTCACTGCATGTACGCTGGTCAGGCTCTGCTGTAAATACACTGCAGTGGTTCTCCCACCCTCTGTCTCTTCATTCCACCCTACTTAGCCTCTGAAGTTCTTCCAGAGCTGCCCTTTTCTCAGGATTAGAAACCTTCTAATTTTCATCCTAAATTTATTTATGGTCAGTTTATCCCTATTTGTTCTTATGCCAACGTTGTGCTTTAAATAGCCCCTCTTCTTCACTGGTATTTATTCCCTGATGTATTTATAGAGAGCTGTAAAGCCTAGCCCTAGCCTTTCTTTTGCTAGGTTAAGCACCCAGCTCTTTGGCTTTCCTTTTTAAAATAGATTTTCCTTTCACCATGTTACTATAGAAGACTGATTGTTCCCTGATGGTCTGATTTTTGCAGATCTCCCCTCACAGCAGCCCTCCTATCCGCATTTCCCTCCACCCCTGCAGCACCTCCCCTACCCACCGTTCATCCCATCCCTCCCCCAGGAAGCCCACACAGCCTCATTCCAGTTCCACCTTTCTCCGTGGCCTCCCCATTCCCTGTTTATCCGATGCTGTGTCCTGCACTTTCCTTGTCCCCTTCTCCCTCTTGTAACTGTAGTGGATGGAGGTGTCTTTTCTGGATTTTTTTTTGCCTGTATCTACTGGAAGCACTGGTTGCTGAAAGACTGATTAAGCAGGATTCAGCAAACAGGATGCAACTGAAAAAGGACTGTCTGTCCTAAAGTATTCTGTGTATTAAATATTCACAGAGATGCAAAGCAATGCTATTTCTCTACTCTCTGGTGAGAGAAGATGAAAAAAGAGCATAGCCCAGTCCCGTGCCTTTCACAGCTCATCTTTCAAACCATCCTAGGACATCGCATTGCCACAGGAGCAACTCTCTGCATAAGAAATGTAGCTGATTGTTGGTACAACATTTTCAACAGGAAAAAAAGTGTTTCCAGCTGATTTAAACACTGAGTTCTCATTGTATCATAACACTGCCTGCGGCCTCTTACTGCTTGTCTTGATGCAAGAGTCAGCTTCGAAGGCTAGCGGCAGAGGCAGGTCCTGCAGACCTCTGAGCCAGCAGAGCACACATATGGTGTGACCTGGTTATTTTTGTTCTTTCTGCAGGTGCATTTCCAGCTCAAACAAGATACGGTGAGGAAGCCCCCCGAGCGTAAAGCCTCAGGCACACGCACGAACAACAAAGCCCTTCAGAAGAAGGTAGTGCCAAGAGCCACCCGCCGGGGGACCCAAAGATGAGGACAGCTCACTTGGCTGACAGCTGGGGGAAGCCATTTATACAAGGCCTGGCTGATGACTCCAGCCAGTGAACTTTGCAACAGTCCAGCATGAAACTAGCCCAAATTATTAGGTTATTAAATGAGGAAGTATTTAATCCCTGAGCAAATTGTGAAGTCATTCACAACTAAATATTTCTGGGCTGTGGTTCACTGGGCAGTGTGTCTGTAGCTGCTGAGCTCGTCTCCTGCACTTGCTCCATCTCAGAGAGCTCCACTCCCTTTACTCTTGGAGTCAGTTGCTACAGCCCACATGAGATGCCCAGACATTAGTGCATGCCAGGGAGAATGAATCCAGGCCCTGGCCTTTGACTGCTGCACTCACAAGCTGGGCACATGAATCCTGGCACTAGTCCTCTGGGTGCGAGTGCCGTGTTTCTGCCTCAGGTAAGAATGGTTGCTGCCTGTAGACCCTGAAGTTAGGGGGAGGTCAGTTTTAAAGCAGTCAGTGGTATGACCAGCTCTGAACACAGTTTGTCCCACACTTAGCGCAGCTATCACTGGTTGGCAACACCACAAGTAGGAATGCAGCACTAGGAGGTGGTGGTCCAAGGTCATCTCCTGGCCAATGTCACGTTTATCTTGATGTGCAGATGGGACTTTCTGGGCTCTGGTTTGGATTATTTGTAGTCAGACAGGCTGAAATGATAGATGTTGGCAAAAGCAAAGGATTATCGCATCTCCTTATGCCTTTGGTCCCCAGCCAGATGGCTCCCTGAAGGGTCTGCCCTAGCAAACACAAACTATTAGTCTGAGAACAGGAGCAACTAGGTGAGGTCTGACAACTGGTGATGAGTAGGAGTGCAAGACAGGGGATTTGATATTCGTTTGAGGCAAATTCTATGAAGCTTGGGATGTGCAACAGGGAAGTGTGGATGCTTGATGCCAGCAGTGTGTTGTGCAGGTACAGCACAAACCGTGTGAGCTGTAATTGGGTTAGAGAAGCCATGATCCTTAGTTCAGTGAGGTGGTGTACTACAGGCTGGGCCTTAAAATGCTGCTTAGGCTGTCTGGACGGGTTTGGAGTGGAAGCACGAGTGGAAATAAAGCTGGTTATTTCCACAGTAAAAATATCTTAAGCGGGCAAAACCTTTCTAGCATTCTTCATAGAAAATAAGTAACTCCAGAGGGTTAAACAGTCCCACCCATGTGCCCCAGCACATGGTGGGGCTGGTTATCCCAATCTTCCCCCATACAGCCCTCTGTTGGACTGGCTCTCTCCGTGTCTCACGCCTGTCCAAAAAGTGTCCCCTAGACATCCCCTTGCTCCTCCTCTTTTGCAAACAACTCTTTATTTCTTGTGAGCAACCCCTACCACCCTACTTCATAGGCAGTATTCTGCACTTCATCCCTCACCGTCACCTCCTTCTCTGTCTCTGCTACAAGATGCTCATGGCATTTTCAGCCCTAGAAGCACAGACACACTCCTGCTAACAGAAGCTGTTTCTCTGTCATGCTTGTTCTTGGAAATGCAGAGCAAACTGTCCCTCACAGGGTATCTATTCAGGCTATTACAAAAAAGTGCCAGCATAGTAGTGCACTTACGCTTGCGTGAGTGATTTTGGTCTGCAGAGGCCGGTGTGGGCTGGAGACACTGACCAGTTCCACGTTCACAACAAAAGCTGAATTCAGATTCTCTAATTTTTTTATCTTTTGGCATCAGGAAGAAGTAAGAAAGGACAGTGAGGCTGAGATGTTCAAATTCCTGTGTGGTTTAACACCTCTTTCCCTGGCCAAGCCCAGCAGCATCACTCTAGATACTGTACCCTCCTGTTTGAAGCCACATGTCAGTGTATGTTCACTCAAAAGATTTCCTGGTGGATATGCAGGCAGGAGGAGGAAGGCCACCCTGCATCCCACAGCCTGGCCCTATGTAGTAGGCAGAAGGGTCTGCTGTAACCATGGATCCAGCTCGTGTGGGAAGATACTGCTTCCCCCAACCACAGCACTAGCTCAGCTGTCCAAGCTAACCACTCACCTGAGGATGCATATGAAGCTGAGAGCAAGGAAAGTGGTCCCAGAGAGCAGCCTTCAGTTGGCTAATTCAGCCGAGTGGTCCCTGGACGGGGTGATTCTCAGCTGGCACAGAGCTGCCCATGCCACCCACAACCCAGCAGTGTCACAGGTTGCCTTGCTGAGCCTGCTGGCTCTGCAGGGTGCTCTCATGTTGCCCTCTTGTGGTCCTAGAAAATGTAGGACCATCTCAATTCCCCTTATTTTCCAAGGCAGAGTCAGAGGAGGTGGATTTCTTCTTTGTTTGACACAGCACAAGCAGTCCAGGAGGACACATCACTCACTATCACAGGCTGCTGTGGAGTTGGCAAAGCAGCAGCAAAGTTACAGTCCTGGTGGCAAGCTTTTTCCACTACAAGAGGGTTCCTATGAGATGCAGCCTTCTGGAGGGCTCTGTCTCTGGGCTGGGATTTGTCCAGCTCGTTCTCCTCCCAGCTCTGAATATTTTTGTGTTGAACAGTTTGGTAAAGCTCCACTTGGCCATGGCCGAGCTCTCCACGTGAAAACATGGTTACAAAATGTTTCCAAGGCAGCACTCTCTTAAGCACGCCTCGCAAAGGCTTGCCATGAACTTAGCCCCTAATGTTGCAAGAAGCGTGGGCTAAAACCGGAGCTAAACCTTTGGACGTAACATCTGCAGCGCAGTGGTTTCACATTCTTTTGAGGCTCCAGTCAAGGCAAAAGCAGTTGACAGGTTTGTGTCAGAAGAAACAGCGAACAGTTGATCCTCCCCATCCTCTCTAGGCTGCTCATGATTTTGTAGACCTCCTCCTCCACCCTATGTCTTTCTTCCAAGCTGACAAGCCCCAGCCTACATGGTTGTTCACTGTACAGTCTGCTCCCATAGCTCTGCACATCCTTACTGCCTGCCTCTGAACCTTTTCCCATTCTCGTTTACGCTTTCTGAGATGAGAGGACCAGAACTGTATGCAGACACTGGAGGAACATGTAAACAAATTGAAGCCAGGCCCAGAAGAATGAACCAAAACTCTTACAAGCAAGACCATGAGGCTTTTGGAATGAGCAGGAACCCCAGTGGGGAGGGCGGATGGGACTCTGTGCATGTGATGCATGCTGGTTTCTGTGGCTGGCATAAAGGAGGCAGAAAAATGGAAAATACAAATAGCTGAACTCAAAGAGGAGCGGGGCAGCTTTGCTGGGGATGTCAGCCAAAGTGGGTTGGTCGTGGTGACCTGAAAATTGCAGGAGGGATCAGAATGACGAAAAAGTTCAAAACCTGTCTCGGCAGGCAAGAGTAGCGTAAACTCTGGGCTCAGAGGACAACATCTAAAACCCTATGGCAGGGGCTGACATCCATTCTTCAGCTCCAGCAAACTGTATACAAGCAACCGTACCTGTGGGGAAGAGAGCACCCAGCTCCCTGTGCAGCTTTGGGCCCTCTGCCAATGGCATTGCGCCATGCCAGCAGTGTGGGTCCCTGCCTCAGGAGAGCAGACAGGGAGTCAGCACCCAGCTTGCACACGTACTAACATGACTCTGACAGCGGTGCGTGCGACGCGCTCTGCACGCCCCGCTCCTGGCTGGTGGTAAGCCAAGCTGGGATCTGGGTGGTTGCTATGGAGAAGTGTAGCTAAATGCACACACAAGTGCCAAACAGCAATAGCTCCTCTGGGGGCTGAGAGACGCAGGGCTTTACAGCATGTTGCTGAGGGATGGTATCCCTTGGGGCATGGAGGCTTTTTTTGGCCTGCCAGGAAAACCAGTGCAGGACCTACTGTACTTGGTGTGCCTGACTTATGCGTGATGCACAAACTGGCCCTCCCTGTCACATGGGGGGGGTTTAATCTGTTTTTCTCCATCTTGGTGCTCTGGTGTGATCTTCCAGTGTATCTAAGCAGCCAAAGCCAGCTCCTAGCAGCAAAACTAGGACTGCACCAGATGGACAGTGTAGACCCACTCGTCAGCTGCTGCCAAAGCTGAAGCCCACAAGGCAGCGAGAGACTCCTAGGAGAAGGCAACAGCGAGGAAGGGGAGCCCCGGCGCTGCTCGTGTCTGTGAGGCAGCAGCGCTTTGTAGGGAAGGAGTCGAAGAGAGTATGCACAGGCAGCTGCCTGTCTTGCTCCACGCCAGGCTCCTGGGTGCTGTCAGCACCCTAGCAAGGGTGCATGGCACGTAGGTGCTGTGCCCCAGCCTGGTGGCTACACGGGTGGCTGCACCCCACGCTGGGCAGCGTGCCCCACGTCGGTGTCCCGTGTGCTACAGGGGAGGTTGTCTCGCAGGCTGGGGCCGAGCGGTGCTGCAAGGGGGATGTCCCCATGTCACCCGGGGGGCCGAGCTCCGCAGGCTGCGGGCCAGGCCCCGCGGAGCAGCTCCAGCCCGTCCCGCCAGCCCTGTCCGCGGCCTCCCAG